>JAWPHD010010968.1:0-88072 GCA_037043455.1 Cyrtodaria siliqua | reverse complement strand
CTGTGCCACAAGCTGTGACAGCAGCGAATTTGATTGGTCGAGAGGCGATCAAGGTCGTCAGTCAAGGTGTCAATCACTGTTATGCAGCGCGTGCTCATTATTGTGATGTTTGGGCTATCGAAAATAGGTACATGTGTATTGGATTGATGCTTGGAAGCAAATACACGCGCATCATAAAAACGCACAGGTGGTAAATTAGCTGCGTCAGAATTGGGTCAAATTGAATTTCCATGCGTCAAACGCGTCTGTACGCGTCTATTGAGAACCCTGATTTATCTATCAACTCAATCAAGCGCCTGCCTGACAGGGAGACAGTATATTCCGGAATCCATTACGGACGGGGGTCGGCTTGAATTTTTTAATTTTTTTTTTGGAATGCAATAAAAACATAGGGTCGGCGGGAATTTCTAGGGTAGGTCGGGTAACCGGAAACACACTTATTATTTTATTTGGCCTAAGGTTTTAATAATTTATTACTCAAAAAACGTATTCATTATTTCTTAAAGCTTTTTTAAAATGCTTTCTCTACATTTCATTTGTGTGTAGGTACGAGTTGGATGAAATTTGTATGAAATAGCAATAAAGCAACTTAATTAGTTGTTTTTCATTTTCAGATTTGCAAGCTGGCCTCATCCAATGGTACAGGGCATCGTCCCTCACAATACCTCTAACAACAGCTAAACCCATTGTTCAGACTAACATTGAGGAAATGTATGTTGAACCAAGTATGCAGATAATTGACCCTGGAAGAAAAAAACACCAAAAGAACAGGAAAATATAAAGATCGAGGAAATTTTTGTCAAAGGTGCACACAGATATTCAAATATCTATGTCGGGGGTGATGCTGGAACTGGCAAAACATCATTTTGCAAAAAGATAATCTCATTGTGGTGTTCGACCTATTCAGGTAATTCACAGGATGACGCTGTTTTGTCAGGTGATCAGGTGATCAAAAAAACTCTGCGGCTGAATCCAGATCAGCAGAAAGTTTCACCCGTATACTGACAGAAGAATCGGAACGCTGTCTCATTATTTTGGACGGCCTCGATGAATGGATCACCCATCAAAATACGAGGAGTCTTATGGAGTAACTCCGGGTCTTCCAGTTAGGAACTTAATGTACAAGTACACGATATTGACAACATCACGTCCATGGAAGCTTGAAGTCCTTCGATTGGATACATTGGAGATGGACCAGCAGATAAAATTAACCGGCATTGATGATGAAGCTGCATTTGAGTTTATTGAAAATGTTTTAAATATATTAAATGCGAGGGATGAATCCTCAAAGATTGCTTCTGATTTTAAGAAAGAACTCAAAAGCAACAGATTGTCTCACTTTAAAGCAATTCCTGTAATGTTGAAACAGTTGATCTTGATATGGTTTAGTGGATGCGAGATAAAAAATTGTTTGAAAATGTACACAGAATATCAGATCTCCAGCTTCCAGATTGTTTCAGTGGCAAGTCAAAATGCAAAGAATGTGTGCCTCTATTATATTCTCTTGCAAAATTGGCATTTGAAACATTAATTAGTAAAAACAGAGAAACATTCCTCGTCTTTGAGCAATCTGTTGCTGAGTCTCACGGTGTGGATGAAAATGACATACAAACTTGTCTTAAAGTCGGAATTTTATCTAAAGACATTGTTCCAGACTTAAGTATTCAAAAGACAAAGTTGTCATTTTTGCATAAATCTTATCAGGAGTACCTGGCAGCTCTATACATCACGATGCGTGCGGGGGATGACAAAATAATAGAACATATATTCAGTGTCTGCAATACAGTAGAAATGTTAGGGCTGTTCCAGGAAAAAAGGCCTGGGGGGGCAAGAACGACAGTCAAAAAAAACAAAAACACCCACAGAATTCGAATCATTTCCCCCCCCCCCCCCCCCCCCCCCCAACCACAGAATGAATTTGAATTCGCCAAGAACCCCCCACCCACAGAATTAGAACTTTATACAAATTTAGTAAATTTGATAAAATGACCTTCAAATCACTCTTATAATCAGTGCTCCAGATAAGCCTTTTCCTAGCGGTAACATTGAATATGGACCTGAGGATTGGGTCTATATTCATAAAGAAAACAATCTTGTAGGCCTGGGTCCATATTCATAAAGAAAACAATCCTGTAGGCCTGGGTCCATATTCATAAAGAAAACAATCCTGTAGACACGGGTCCATATTCATAAAGAAAACAATCCTGTAGACACGGGTCCATATTCATAAAGAAAACAATCCTGTAGGCCTGGGTCCATATCCATAAAGAAAACAATCCTGTCCATATTCATAAAGAAAACAATATTGTAGGCCTAGGTCCATATTCATAAAGAAAACAATCTTGTAGGCCTGGGTCCATATCCATAAAGAAAACAATCCTGTAGGCCTGGGTACATATTCATAAAGAAAACAATCCTGTAGGCCTGGGTCCATATTCATAAAGAAAACAATCCTGTAGGCCTGGGTCCATATTCATAAAGAAAACAATCCTGTAGGCCTGGATATACATAAAGAAAACAATCCTGTAGGCCTGGGTCCATATTCATAAAGAAAACAATCTTGTAGGCCTGGGTCCATATCCATAAAGAAAACAATCGTGTAGGCCTGGGTCCATATTCATAAAGAAAACAACCCTGTAGGCCTGGGTCCATATTCATAAAGAAAACAATCCTGTAGACACGGGTCCATATTCATAAAGAAAACAATCTTGTAGGTCTGAGTCCATATCCATAAAGAAAACAATCCTGTAGGCCTGGGTCCATATTCGTAAAGAAAACAATCCTGTAGGCCTGGGTCCATATTCATAAAGAAAACAATCCTGTAGGTCTGGGTCCATATTCATAAAGAAAACAATCCTGTAGGCCTGGTCCATATTCATAAAGAAAACAATCCTGTAGGTCTGAGTCCATATCCATAAAGAAAACAATCCTGTAGGCCTGGGTCCATATTCGTAAAGAAAACAATCCTGTAGGCCTGGGTCCATATTCATAAAGAAAACAATCCTGTAGGCCTGGGTCCATATTCATAAAGAAAACAATCCTGTAGGCCTGGGTCCATATTCATAAAGAAAACAATCCTGTAGGCCTGGGTACATATCCATAAAGAAAACAATCCTGTAGACCTGGGTCCATATTCATAAAGAAAACAATCCGGTTTTATTTAATAACAATTGATAAACATTTCTCTGTTATTTGGTTATGCTAAATAATGTGCTTTAATAGTTACAGACAGTGTCCTTTTAAAGTTTGTTGTTATATTTTCGTACTTTTTTTTTTTTTTTACCCCACCCACACCACCATATATTGGCCGCGATTTTTCAAAAACGGCCGTGCAAAAGACGGCTGCACGGTTGGCTGCCTAATAACTTCCCCTCTGGAAAATAACCGATAGGAGTACAATGTAAAATAGTACGAATTTAATTGAGTACGAAGTACGAAATTTCGTAGGAGTTGTCGTTCTTGAATTCATTCTATTTTTAGAAGCAACATCTGCTAACATACAAAAAACGATTTTAGCAATTTTACGGGAGTTTTTCACACAATTCCGTGGGGCCGGGAGGAGGGTTAGAATTCCGTGAGATTTCATCTCACGCCGTGAGATATCACATGTATGTACACCCTCCAACAACTCAATACGATTTACATTTCACCCCCCCACCCACAGAATTCGAATTCTTCTGAAACCCCCAACCCACATAATTAGAATTCTTCTGACACCCCACACCCACAGATTTTTAATTCGTTTTCATTCCGACACCCCCAGGCATTTTTTCCTGGAACAGCCCTTACTGGAAATGTCAAAGGTAGTTTTGTTTGTTAGTGGAATGAATCCTGCCATAGCAGAAAAACTGTCACCATGCATAAGAAATGTGACGGGGCAAGATGTGAAGGAGAGTTCAGGTAATGGCCATGGTCATCTCAATCTGCCTCTGGATGACATTTATATAGAGGAGGATAGTGACGATAGTGACGATAGTGACAGTGAATATAGTGACAGAGATCTAGTCCAATCAAGATATAAGAAATAGTAGCTGAACCTGTCATAAATTGCAACATTTGGTTTCTAAGTGGTTTTGAACTCTTCTATTACTGCTTGATATCATACTAAAAGTTGAGGAAAATTGAAACATATGAAGTTTGATTTTTTTTAACATTTACGTGTACACATACTTCAAACGTCGAAAATATTTTATGTGCGTTTTATCGAGTATATATATAAATTTTCTTCCACATATGTATGTTGTTTTTACAGTTAGTTTGACTCAAAATGAGTTCTAGTATGAAGCTGTATTTAATCACTAATTTAAAATGTGCCATATGTCTATAAATAGCATAAATATTACATAAGAATACCCCACCCACCTCAATTATAATGTGTAATATTATACTTAACGCTAAGTATTTTGTCACTTGTTTATATTTTCGCCATATGAATCCAAGTAGAATTTAAAAGTTACATATGTTGTGATTTGTATATATAGCATTCAGATATTATTCTCGTAGAGTAATTTAGGTTTCAGGATATCTCCGTCAACACTTCAAAGTTACATGTCGCTCTAAATACATTTTCCGTTTTCTTTAGTTAATTCAACAGACCTCAATTAACATTATAATTTCGATCACTCTCAACATTTTCGATGCTGGTTGTATGAGCAGAATTTAAACAACTGTTACCTCTGCATTCTTCACACATAGGGGAGAATTCCAGTCCGTGTTTTTACATGTACAGCGTGCCGTCCGGCAATTCGACTTACATTTGCATCTGACAACTTTCAACAAACACTCAGGTGCAGGGGCTTTCAGAGTTTGTACACCTACCAACTTCCCTTTTGCTAATTTCCAACCCAGTCTTCAGGCATGATATATTCTTTGTCATTCCATACTTGAAGTTGATGGAACACCTCAGGCTATGATGAACTGCTGCTGCCGACGTTGGTGGTATACTTTCAGGGGTCACAAACGTAACGCTTGAAGATACTTTCTGGAAGAACTTATTGACTCTTAGTGAATCAAGTGTGTCCCCTGGTTTTACATTGTGCAAAATGACTACGGCCTCCTCCTCTGCTCGTACAATTTCCTCCTTCGTTGAATTTTCAGAACCAAAAACAGCTGCACACTCGCGGAAATTTTGATTTGTTTGAAATTTTGTCAGCGATAAGCCCTTACCAATGCCGAATAGGCGAGATGTTGTATCACATCCAAGTATAGCATTTATGAAAAGTATGTTCTTGCATATTTTTTCTCCAAGCTTCTCATTTGTTCGCTTAATGTCCCAGATCTTTCGTTTTGATTTCATGTTCTTCTTTTGTTCAGGGTTGAAGTAAATGCTGTGAGTTTCGGGATTGGCGTAATAACACAGAAGCACTAACAAATCTGTATCATCTCCGATCACAACTATTGGCGTACTTGCTGCATGTTCAACAGCCGTAGTTACTATCAGGACATCTGCATCCCCCCAATGCTTGATGTGTTTTAATTCCACTGGCATTCAGCATCTCACTTAACATGCTTATAAAACGTTGCTTGTTCTTCGAGTTAGCAAGAAACATATCCTTTTTCATGTTCACTGTCATGTCACATAGAATGTTTATTGTCTTCCCTGCCTGACCTGCATTACGCCGTAGGTGTGCGGTATCGTTTGTAGAAGGCTCGTTAACCATCAAATATTACCACAGCATCACTTCTGTACTTGTTGATGATATATTGTGCGTAAAAATTACACATCCCATCATACGTAATACCTCGAGGCCACGGAATGCGTTTTAGTAATGCCCCACTATCCAGCACATATTGAGCATCTGCAGGGATAGTTGTGGATGGATTGAATATCAATACAACTCCAAAGTGCTTCAGCTAACTGGGGCCTGTTTGCTGCTCTAAGCAAACCATCTTTATCAAAGAGCCCAGGAGGGTAATTGCACAATTCTTATGTGAACAAGGTAGATAGCTCTTCATTAGGAATCATAGCTCTAGTAGCAGAAACTAATCTTTGAAACAATAACTGCGGATCAACGTGTGCTGTTTCATCATGTTTTTTCTTCTTAAAAGAATTCTCATTTACAATAGTCCCTTCCATGGATTTCACAATGTATTTTCCAATTTCTTTGGCACTGTCAGCATTAACTGTCTGATCTGCAAGTACACCGCTAGCTATACTACCGAGAGAAGGATCTTCACTAAATTGATTTCTTGATATTCTGGTATTGCTGCTGTCTTTGTGCTGTTCACTTGATGTCGCATCGCCTGATTTACTTCTGCACATGCTGGTTAGATAACAACCAAACCGTTCTCTGGACTTCAGTCATGCCTCTACCTCTTGTGAGACCGCCAGATGTTTTCATACTCTGCATTAGCATTTGCTCAATTACCAAATCCTTAGAAAGTCCAGCCCAGTATCTGTCGCTTCTCCTAACAACATGATATCATTCTTGGAATGACTTGAATACGTTGTGATGTTTTACTTCAAGTTGTGACATGCTATATGGGTACAGATATACTGACTTAGCATACAGATTATGTCCTGAAGATGCAAAGTATGGTAACATTTCTGATAACGCATACAGATGGAGAGCCCAGTTTCCTGTACATTCAGCATTGATAAACAATCTCAACAGTTCAACCATTTCAAGGTATTGCATCCATAACGATGCAGTCCTTCTTTTAGCCAATGATGTCTTGTATCTGTCCAATGATGCACAAATTTTATCAAATATATTATCTGAACAAACTGTGTGTATGTCTATTTCATTGCTTAGCAATTTTCGCAGGAGTTCTTCTGCCACTGTCGTCATTTTGCGTTTCACCTTCTGGATTTATTATATCCGATTCAAACTTTATCAGAATATCCAAAAGTGCCTTCCCATAAGTCTGTAATACTTGTGCTTGTACTTGGTTCAAGTTCTGCTCTTTCGTGGAATTGGCTTGTTTCCTCTTCTGACAATGAATTGTAAAACTCTATGGGAGAGATACATCATACACATTAGACAGCATAATACTATTAAGGACTGCTTCTATGAGAATGTGTCCCCTTATCGCTCCTGATATCGCCTTTCCACTGAGAATATGTGCAACAGCTGTATCGGCATAAATAATCTCTAGTAATTCTTGCAGTCCGGACCCTCCCATCAGATGGCCAATGCTTCCAAGAAAACTAATTTCAATGTGAAGTCCTCCCAGCCTTAAAACAATGTTTGGGATAGCACTATTTGATGGTTCATTCTGTTCTATTGCAAATGCCTTCCACAACGGAGGCTGGTCAAAAGTGAGAATCGGTGTAACGTCATATTGCTTAGCCTGCTCGCTCACGAAGTTCATAGTTGAATAAATACAGGATTCATCACTTGGTTTCAAATCGATCATCGGCATAAATACTATCGATGACTTGCCACTTGCCAGGGTGATGGCCATGCTAAACCATCTGCATGAACCCATTCCATGAGGGTGTCTTGGATTTCAGTACCAGGATGTTTTCCATAGCAGGTCAGCATTACATGTGTCATCCAAAATTGGAAGTATCTGAAGTTTTCCATACTTTAATGAAGCCATACTGTTGTCCTGTGGTCTGTAAAAGCTTATATTTATTCTACCGAGGCTTATGATGTCATCTGAAGACACCGTTTATTTTGGTGTAGGCTTGCCAGATCTAGTGCTTGGAGTTGCTGCTGCAATAATGCCCATTCCATGAAATGTATTAAATCCATCAATTGTTCTGATGTTATGGTCTACATTATCTGCAACATGCTGAACAAATCTACCCGGTATAAAACCTTGAATTAAACCGTCGTTAATTGTTTTACACACCACCTCGCGAAAATACATGACACTTCATGTCGTCTGCATTCAGGTTCTAATTTTCTTCTGTATTATCGCTGTGTTTTCCCCAATCATACAAATATATTACATAACCAATATAACATACATACCTATCATTTATGTTGACATTATTGATAATGAATTGTTAAATGCCACAAATATGATGTGTTTGACATGTTTTTGATTATATACATAGGGTTGAACTTAATATTTCATTTAAAGTGAGATAATGTATGTAGTTAGAAATCTTCACACTTGATAAAAAGTGGGTGGGGTAATATTATATCGTCTTATTATCTAATGTGGATATTTTTATATAATAAATGTAATGAAAGTATGTAATTTTGTTAGAAATATGTTAACTTTCTAAACAGTCTTTCTTTACAAGAGTTTATACCAATGCAGGGACACATACTTATTCATAAACGCCGATATGTAAACAATGTATAATTGTAAAACAGCTATGATAAAACTCCCGAAAAAAAATCAAATCATATTCTTCGATTTTCCTCAACTTTCTTTAGTGTATACATATACATTAGAGGTATCCAAATTCATCAAGAAACCTTCTGTTGCAATTTATGACGGGTCTAGAGCTAACTTGATTGGACTAATCTGGAATCCCTTCAACACCATGTCACACTAAACACTGCTAATATCAAGTCTGTTCACATTTACTGTGCGTCAGTAGCCAGATATTCAGATCTCCTTCAACAAATTGTACACTGTGAATCACTAGAGATAATAGTTCTGGAGGGAGATTGTGTTACAGCAGGTACAATGCAGTGATCATGGTGTAAGTGACAGTGATGATAGTGACATTGATGATAGTGACAGTGATCATGGTGACCAGTGTAGATTATCAGCTAGATTTATCACAGAATAAACAGCTGCATAAACTTACAGTAGATGATCTATATATAGACAAGGTGACATTGAACCCAGCAGAGATGACAGACTGCAGTATTTATAAACTACACATTCCTGGTGCAGCATCGTCCATACTGAGATGTCTTCATGGAGCAACTAAACTACAAACACTGGAGTGTGGGGTGTCACCTGATTCTGCCGACATGGACACACTACAGACAGTCTCTTGTACACTTGAGAAAGGTTGAGTTAGAGAGTATAGACTTGAGTGATAGAAATAATCTCTTGTCTCCACAGATGATGAACCTGGAGTATGTACAGTTATGGTGGGTTACATGGACAGCATCAGGTGCGTGTGAGTTTGTGGCCAGTATTCCTGACACACCACATTCAGTGACATGTGAGTTGATGTTAGAGGGTGGGAAGTATACCAGAGTATGTGACTACATCCACTCCTCTCCAAGATTTGTTGTGACAGACTATTATCCTCGTGATCGTGATACAGATATTAATTTCCATACACAAGTGTGGAGAAGAAACGTGACCACAGAAGTAGATACAAACATGTACAACATACTAGCATCACATTATAAATAACACACAAACACATCGTAAACATCCTAATTGTTTGTCTCCATTATTCTACTTTAAGGTAGACAACCCCTAATGGTCAATATTTTGAAAATGTTAAATCTTGTTCTTTTGGTTGATGTTAAGGAAGAAATTTTATTAAATTTTACCGTGTATTAAAAAAAATATTGGCATTTATATTGGTATACCCCTAGTTCTGCTAAATAGCTAAAATATGACGAACACCGAAGAAGGATTAATGATAATTTCTCAATCATTTTTAAGAGATTATTTAAATTTAAGCATTCAGAAAATACAGTGGACAATAGAGAACAATAATATATAATTAAAATTCTAAATAACATAAAGATAACTTATATATGACAAGAAAGATTTCTCATTTTAAAAGTTGAGCTCACTGACCGAGCAAAGTAAATTTGATGTTTCACCTTATATAATATTGGGGGGCAGTTTATAATCACTACCTACATATATTTTATCTATACCTTCAACTGGACAACATATCAAAAAACAAAAACTTTTACCGTCTAGATCTTGTATAATATCACATTTTGTCTTGACGCAGCAAAATTAAAAAGAAGTAAAAAATCCACACAAAAATGGCCAAATTGATAATATTTTGCTATATATTGTTCTTTTTCAACAAAATATATTTTGAAACTACATGAATTTAAAATGAATGTTTTAACCAGATAGTTAACATTTAAATGGTTTAAAAATTATTAGTATTTAATGGTTATAACATATCCAGAGATGAAGGCTTGTCCAGTGAAAATAGTACTGATCGCTAACAGCAATTACCTAGATTACAGTGACAAAATTTGACACATGCTTTCTTTTTAGTGTTTAATATATTAATACCAGCTATAATTTTATTTTTATACTGCTTTCTTAATATCTGCTTAAAATAATATCTGCTTAAAATAAGTCTGGTACAAGATTGCACAAGATCTGTAAAAGGATTTTGCCGGGAGTCTGAGATTTTTCAAGTGCATATAAAAATACAAAACACTTTCAATTGTTAATTTTACACATTTAAAGGAATATATTTAAGATACAATTAAACAATAAAAGCATAAATATATTGAAACAATAAAGCATATAGAGGACTGAGAAATTGCTCTTTAACTCTTAGACTGCTAAGGGCAACTTCAACAGTCTTTGCAGCCAGTGTAAGCCCAGATCAGCCTGCGAGTAAGGCTATTCAGGGTTTACACTGTCTGGCTGTTCATCAATCATTTAACCAAAACACCCCCTTGTAACATAAAAGGAATGGTCTTAATTTAAAGAAAGGACAGTCCATTATTAATTCGTAGCGGGCTAAGGGTTAAATATGCTAGAAGCGCCTGAATCGCAAATCGCATAAATAAAAAATCAACTAATTTTGGTATCACTGTCTCCAAGACTCGTTCGGTATTTGTTACTCTTGGCTGTCCTTCACTATTCTTTACCGTAAATGTATTCAGTAAATCATCTTCAACTTCACGGATAACGATTGTCCTCAGATGGCAAAGTTTCAATCCTGAACCTGCAATATTATCAGCAGTTGCGCGTTTACAAACACCTTCAGCAACGAAAAATATCTAGAGTTCTAACATTGTTTGCTTTCTCACGATTAAATATGAGGGAATTATATAAAGCATTAGGTGTACAACTGTATTTAGTAAGTTGATTACTTGACAAATGAGTAAATGAGATAAGTTTTCCCAAAGCCCTAACATCTTCAATTGCATTGTGAGCCCCATACGTTGTCTGAAGTAAATCCGAAACTAAATCTTCTTGTTTATATGAGGCCCGGCCAGAAAAGACCTTCTTGAAAACGTTCAATGAATCGATACATGTAAGTCCAGTCACACATGTAAAGAATCTCGAAATAAAGTTGACACTTATCAATGTAGAGATAAGCACAGGAAAGTCAAATCTCGTTCCATTGTGCGCAACAAGGAATACATTTGAGTACTTGTCCAGCAATTCACACAACTTCTCCAGTGCTTTCTGGATGGAGACTGGTTCAACATTATTGCCATTAACAGTCATACTGAACCATTTATAGCTATTCCTGTAACCTGCTGAGCACTAGTTGTAATAGGCACTTAGTAATCACATTCTCGTTGATAGTTGCACCAGAATCTAGTTCCGTTGCTGATATCTGAGTGATGTGAGGCATCTGACTACCAGTCCATGAACTGAAAATAGTTATAAACATTAGTTATTGATATATTAATGCAGACTGCAGCTCATTATCAGGCGAACCAGCTAAGTCAATTGGTAAAGCGTCCGACTCCGAATCCAGGGGTCGTGAGTTTTTTCCTCAGCTCGGCCAAATTCTTTGTGACGATTGGAACAAAGACATTATGTACATCACCTAGTGCTGATACACGTGGGTAAGGTGTCATTTACTTGCGAATAATTTGTTCTTATTCAACCCAGGAAAACATTGTTAGGTTAATTGACCGCTGTAAATAGCTGATAAACAGTGTTAAATCCAAAACACACTCGTGCAGCTCACTACCTGTCTTAGATAACATGGGGTTTTTTTTCAAAATATAATCAAAAAATAAAAAAAATAAAAAAATTGAATCGATAAATAAAGAAAAATATTATGAGAAAAAAATACTGACCGACAGACGGACACAGTGACATGGGATAGTGTCAACATGTCACCCTCACCAACATTATTTATATAATAACAAAGGCGTACTATGTTAGATTGAGACGCTAAAGGTTGTCGACTTAAAGCTCCATTTGATTAACTTTTTTTATTACATTTCTATGCGTGAAAGATCGAGATTTCTCAGTGCAAGAATATTCATAATCGCTAAATATTAATAACTTAACTCAGAACACAATAATAACTAACGTTGCTAACTCAGAAAACAATAATAACAAAAGTTGCGACGTCGATGAAATGTTGCTGACGTAGACGTCATCCGCCAATCAATCGAATATTTGTTTGCAAAAAACGTAATTTAAAATGTAATAAATAGATTATTTAACTGCTGGAATCGATTATTAGGTAATCCTGCACTTGCTGGTAGACATGCTTTGTTTTTCACTCACTCGCGTGCATTCATGAAAAGAATCACACGTCTACCACTCGTGAAGGATTTCCATATAATCGATACCAGCAGTTAAATAATCTCTGTATTTTATGCTTTTTTTTTTCATTTTGAAATGTAAAGCCTGAAAACCTTAAAAAGGCTCTACCTATATATTTTTGTCCACCAATTGATATAAACTTTACTTAATTATAAAGAGGACTATAAAAAAGGTTAATGGCAATAATTTCACCCAATGTAATATGCGTTTTGCTGGGGAAAAACAGGATTGAAAAGATCGGATTTTTGAAATTGTATTCGTAATTGTTTTAGACAAGCCGATTGCGGAGATTTTCCGATCTTATTCGTTTACAATCGGAACTACCTCGTCTGATTAGCGAAGAGTTCCGATCGATTCGTTTGCTATCGGAACTGCGCCGAATAGTTTGTAATCGCATTGCGCATGTCCGAGAAAATCGTTAAAACTCGTAGTTCTCCGGCAGGAATAAACGGTTGGGCAGCATTTTATTCAAGATATTGTTTTGATCATAATTAATAATTTACAGAACTGGAAGACGAACCATGTTTCTTTTTAGAATACTCATAAAATAGCTTTGTATACATATAAATGCAGTAATATTGAGTATTTAATATTTTACATTAAAAATCGCGTAGATATAGGAAGTGCCTCTTTAATGCACCTTTGACTTAGAAAGTGCAACCATACTTACATGTTAAACTGTCAAAGCCTCGCTTGTGCCAAGCTGTGTCGACGGCACAGGACATACCACTTCTTGTCTTACATGGAAATTTCAGTGAAAGTCTTACACGTCGGGCTGGGTTGACAGGCCTGCAAACAGATGTTCTTGGAACAAGAGGAGTAGGAACCGTATGTGTATTCTCAGCTACAGACTCAGGATTTGGCTGAAATTGATTCATTTATTATTATATATCTGACATGGTAACTTCAACTGAAAAATAGTGAAATACTGAACAGTTTGATTTATATACTTATAAGGGGGTGTCCGTGGCCGAGTGGTTAACGTCTCTGACTTGAAATCACTTGCCCCTCACCGCTGTAGGTTCGATCCCTCAGGGGCCTAGGAATCTTTATGTGAGGAAGCTATCCAGCTGGCTTGCGGAACGCCGGTGGTTCTACCCAGGTGCCCGCCCTTGCACGAAAATTGCCCGGAGGGGCACCTGGGGTCTTCCTCCACCAATGGAAGCTGGAAAGTCGCCATATGACCTTAGCTGTTGGTGCGACTATAAAATCCAATTCAATTCATTATATACTTATATAAATAAACAACACTTAAAGGGACAATGTCCGTAACTTTTAGCTTTAATACAAAACACACACTAATTATGTTCACAAACATTACACACTAAACATTATTGAATATTTACTAATTAAAAGCAAGATTGACGAAATTCAATCGCGGTACAAAAAAAAAGAAAAACCGTTTCAGGCGTTTGAACTCGCAGCCCAAACTAAAATTACGCTCGCGGTAATAATAGTGAGCGTGAAGTAGTCGATATCGCTCCCGACTGAGCTAACCAGGCTATACATATTACGCAATACATACTATGGAGAAAACCTAATGCACTAATGGAAGTCACGTGATCACACGTGATAGCAGAAAAGGTAAACAATGCGGTCAGTTTGAAAAATGATAGTGTCAAATTTAAATATCAAAATGGTGAGGAGTGTTGCGGCTGTAGCAATTCCTACGAAATCTATTCTAAGAATATGGAAATAAATTGTGCCGGTATGGATAAAAACCGGTATTAATGATATTGCTACCAGTGTGGACAAAGATCAGCCTGCATGCAACCGGGCAGTCTCTGTGCAGGGTTTACACTATTCGCCATTAGGTAAGAATGACTGCATTCTGTAGCAAACTGTGTGGACCTTGATCAGGTTGTGGGCAGGCTGACCTGGGTACACACTGGTCACAAATTATGTCATTAATATACCGGTTTTGCTGGCTCTGGCTCAATACATCATGCTAGATTTGGCTGGAAAATTATACTAGGTGATAACTTTTTTTTATTTAATTAACTTATACTTTTAAATACCTGTTCCAAGTTTTGTATTTGCCACAAAACAAGGCATTCCAGATTTCTTCCGGTGGTATGATTTGACATATGGAACACAATTCACATGACCACAATCACTATTCTGACAAACAACATACAAATAGCCATCCAGTCCTTTCTTCATTTCGCCGACAACATTGTGGTATGTAAGTGGCACTGGCCCAGTTCGATAACACGTTGACCCTCTCGCTGCACAGTTTTTGCCAGCTTAATGTGTTCGTCACCCAAACAATTGCTTATTTTACACTGTTTTCATCACACACGGAACCAACACAGTAATTATGATCCACATTCACATTAACTCGCTTACACTTTCGCTGTCCATGTGGTTTTTTTGGCAAATTTTCCCCGTTTGTTTCTGAAAAACTTTTCTGAGGTGTAATAGAGGCTCATTTTGGAAGCATCAACCGGCTGGAACAACCGGGCGACAACTACGGCTGCTATGCAAATGCTAGCTTTTTTCATGGAATGTTTCATAATACGGAGTGTCTATTGACACGTATGTAATAATAGCACAACCGTAAGAGTAGGTCGATGGCGGTTATCACGCCAGTAATACTTACATTATACTGTTATGAGTTCATATTTTTTGCCAATTTTATATAAAGTCGTTTAAAGTTTAATTATTGTAATGTATTGGTCATATTATATATATGTTTGTAAGTGTTCTTTCCCAAATGGTCAAGAAACTGTATCTTAAACGTTCTTATATTAGACATTGTCATTGTGATATATTAAACATATATTAATGTGCGTGTCAGTAATTAAAGAAAGAAAATGTATCATATCTTACGTTGTTTTTTTAATGATTATCGTTCCTGAATTATTTACACGTATGCGATTCAAGTACAGACAACGTAGTAGTAGATACGTTTCCCATTCTCACTTCTTTTATACGTGTCACTAACGATTATCGTTCCTGAATTATTGACACGCCTAATATACGAATTATCGTTCCTGAATTATTTACACGTATGCGATTCAAGTACAGACAACTTAGCAGTAGATACGTTTCCCATTGTCACTTCTATTATACGTGTCACTAACGATTATCGTTCCTGAATTATTTACACATATGAGATTCAAGGGCAGACAACGTAATAGTAGTTTACTGGATTATCGTTACTGAATAATTGACACGCTTAATATACGAATTATCGTTCCTGAATTATTTACACGTATGCCATTCAAGGCATAAAACGTAGATATTAAAATGTAAATTTACGTGGCATCAGTATAAATTCATTTTATTACATAGATTAGATATTGACGTATAAACCACCTTCGGAATCACTGAAATACGTGTTGAATTATATAGACACAATCCACTTCATTCTTCGAATCTATACACAAAACGTAGAAATTCAACATGTAAATTTACATTGCAACAGTATAAATCCACTTCATATATATGTTATCCAGCTTTTGCATCAATGAAAAACTTATTGAATTATATAGACACACTCCAATCACGTTTTAATAAATATTCCTCTTATGTATATCACATGTTCTTAATGTGTAATGTATAAAATAAATATTTATTTTAATACGGAAACGCAAAATTGATAATTAAATAAATGTAAATATAAGCCATATCTCTTTAGTTTGTATATAGTAAATTAATACCTTAATACACAAGCACAACTTAAATGATAGCATTTGCTCAAATGTCAATGAACAGTGTAGGTGTGAAAAACATTAAACGTCCACAAAAGAAAAGCAAACAAGCACACTTAATGACAGTATCCACTTAACTTTGAGTGATTAGCTGACACCTTTATACAGTTATAATAACTGTATACTAATTAGTGTTTGTAAAGAAAGCTTGGATGCGCTGAAATTAGAATTTTTGGGCAACCACACTAACAACAAAATCGAAAGTCATAATCAAAAACTAAAGCAGTATATCAAGAGAACAAACCATTTAGAGCAGTCTGTTAAGCGACTTTTCAAATATATACATGACACTTACAGATCAAAACACTTAAAAACTCGAATTAACACGAGAAACGTATCACCGCTTCATGCGAACATTTCCAGTGTGTGTGAGCATGCTGCGGCAGATCTCCTGTCTCGGCAACTAGATAAACATACACACAACAAATATGTTATCACGACGCATGACGAAAAGACGTACACAGTAAATGTAAACGATAACACATACACTGTCACGAACAATGCTGAGGTTTGCACGTGTGCATTTCACACAGTATATTCCTTGCCTTGTCACCACATATTTAGTGTAAGAACACATTTAGGCCTTCATTTATTCGATAAAAAATGTGTAGCAACCCGTTGGCTTAAAGAAATAAAAGACAGTGGAATTGTAATTCCAATTACCAACATAATTTTAGTAGAAAGAAAAAACAAAAACACGAAAATGACGCCACGGAAAAAATATAACACAGCAACACATTTCTTCAAAGATTTTGCCCAATTTCTTTCGACATGTAGTGAAAAAAAGAATTTAATGCAATTAAAACAACACATAAAGAAAAAAAGTAAAGAAAAAAAGCAATATATAATATTTATTATTTATTTCAACTAGCAAGTTTTTCCAAAATATAATATACAATTTAAAAAATACCTGCAACAAACAAGTATAAAACGTTTGTATACGTGTCACTAACTAATCTTCTTATTGACACTTATTACTTGATACGTTTCCCATTCTATTATACGTATACGTGTCACTAGACAGGTAACACGAATAAACGTATACGTGTCACTAGACAGGTAACACGAATAAACGTATACGTGTCAATAGACTCGGCCTTCATAATAACACGAATAAAGTAAATAAATACCACGGACAGAAGCTAATAATGTTGCTAGTTGCTTGTTGTTGATGACGTCTCACACCACAATTAATTTTCCATAGGGTCCCATTGTAATGTTTTTGTTCGTGGCATAGAGATAAAAAAGATTTTGCAACATGTATTTATGCTTAAATTCTTCATTGATCCAATATCTGCATGCTATTAACTTTTAACGAATATTTACCAGATTGAACTTTTTTTAATTTCATGTTTGCCTGTCAGACACCTATCAAAATGTAGACAAAAATACAACCCCGTGGAGATTAGACCCATGATGTGTAAAATGAGGCAGAATTAGCTAGAAATCTTATATCAACATGCATTTTTCTGGGATCTCTTCCTAAAATGCTGTAGATTTAGAACCTGGTAAAGATAAATCAATGTATCCTGTAAAATGTAGAAAAGCGAACTTGTTTTTTTTATCTACCTCCTTCATCTGTGGGGCAGGAGTATTCAAGGGAGATAATAGTGGTGTGAGTCCTTAAGTATGATGATGATGATGATGATGATGCTTACCTGCTTCTAGGTTTTTTGCTGTTGTTGCTACCGCTATTGATGCTGCTGATGCAGCTTATGCTGCTGCTGATGATGATTTTGTTGCCGTTGCTGCTGTTGTTTCTGCTGCTGCTGATAATGATGATGATGCTGCTTCAGATGCTGCTGCTGCTACTGCTGCTACTGCTGCTACTGCTACTGTTGTTGCTTCTGCTGCTGATGATGATGATGTTGCTGCTGACGCTGCAGCTGTTGATGCTGATGCTGTTTTGCTGCTGCTGCTGCTGCAGATGATGATGATGATGATGTTGCTGATGTTGTTGTTGCTGCTGCTGCAGATGATGATGATGATGAAGGTGTTTATCTAGCTGCTTCTACTTTTTTATTGTTGTCGTTGCTGCTACTGACGCTTCTGATGATGATGATGCTGCTGCTGATGATGATGATGTTGTTGTTGCTGATGATGATGAGGCTTCTGATGCTGCTGCTTCTTCTGTTGTTGATGCTGCTACTGCTGCTGCTGCTGCTACTGATGATGATGGTGCTTATCTGCTTCTATTTTTATTGATGTTGTTGCTGCTGCTATTGATGATTATGCTGCTGCTGCTGATGATGATGATGATGCTGCTGCTGCAGATGATGATGATGCTGTTGCTGCTGCTGCTGCTGTGGAAGAAGTTGATGTTGTTGCTGCTGCTGCTGCTGCTGCTGTGGCTGATGATGACGATGATGATGCTGTTGCTGATGATGATGATGATGCTTATGGACTCACGACACTATTATCTCCCTTGAGTACTCCTGCCCTACAGATGATGGAGGTAGTCTAAAAACATAGTTCCCTTTTTCTGCTTTTTACAGGACTTTACATTGCACACATGGATTTATCTTTACCAGATGCTTAATCTACAGCATTTTAGGAAGAGATCACAGAAAATTTCATGTTGATATCAGCTTTCTAGCTAATTCTGTCTCATTTTAGACATCATGGGTCGAATCACCACATGTTGTATTTTTGTCATATTATTACGCTGAATTTTGATAGGTGTCACACAAGCAAGAAATTAAAAAAAGTTCAATCTGGTAAATATTCGTTAAAAGTTAATAGCATGCAGATATTGGATCAAGGAAGAATTTAAGCCTAAAATTGTGCTTCAAAATCTTTTTTATCTCTATGCCATGAACACAAACCTTACAATGGGACCCTATGGAAAATTAATTGTGGTGTGAGACGTTATCTGCTTCTACATTTGTTGATGTTTTTGCTGCAGCAGATGTAATCACAGACATATTGTTATTAGGTCTGTGATGTAATCTAATGATTATGATGCCGCTGCTGCTGCTGCTGCTTCTGTCTGACGCTGCTGCTGTTGATATGATGATGTTGCTGCTGATGATGATGATGCTGCTGAATATGATGATGCTATTGCTTTTGCTGATGTTATTGCTGCTGCTGATTATGATGATGTTGCTAAGCTTCCAATGAAGATGATGCTTCTGAAGATGCTGCTGCTGCTGCTGTTGATGATGCTGCTGATGCTGTTGCTGTTGTTGCTGCTGCTGCTGCTGCTGTTGCTGAAGATGCTGATGATGATGATGATGTTGATGCTGCTGCTTCTGAAGCTGATGATGTTGATGCTGCTGCTTCTTAAGCTGCTGCTGAAGCTGTCGTTGCTGCAGCTGATGATGATGCTTATCTGCTTCTACTGTTTTGCTGTTGTTGCTGCCGCTATTGATGCTGCTGATGCTGCTGCTTTTGAGGCTTCTGATGATGCTGCTGCTGCTGTTGATGATGCTGCTGATGCTGTTGCTGCTGCTGCTGATGATGATGATGCTGTTGCTGATGATGGTTATGCTGCTGCTGCTGCTGCTGCTGAAGATGATGATGCTTCTGATGCTGCTGTTGTTGGTGTTGCTGCTGCTGATGATGATGATGTTGTTGTTGCTGCTACTTTCGAAGCGACTGCTGATGATGATGATACTGCTGCTGATGCTGTCGTTGCTGCAGCTGATGATGCTTATCTGCTTCTACTGTTTGGCTGATGCTGCTGCACTTGCTGCTGAGGCTTCTGATGATGATGCTGATGTTGATGATGCTGCTGCTGCTGTTGATGCTGCTGCTGCTAATGATGATGCTGCTGCTGTTGAAGATGATGATGTTTCTGATTATGCTGTTGCTGTTTTTGCTATTGCTGTTGCTGTTGCTGCTGCTGATGATGATGACGATGTTGTTGCTGATGTTTCTGAAGCTGCTGCTGATGCTGATGTTGCTGTTGCTGATGTTGATGATGATGCTTATCCGCTTCTACTGTTTTGCTATTGCTGCTGTTGCTGCTGCTGCTGATGCTAAGGCTTCTGATGCTGCTGCGGATGATGATGATGATGCTGAAGATGGTGATGATGTTGCTGCTGCTGTTGATGATGATGAGAATGGTGCTTATCTGCTTCTACTTTTTTGCCATTGTTGCTGCTGCTATTGATTATGATGCCGTTGATGCTGCTGCTCAAGCTTCTGATGCCGCTGATGATGATGATACTGTTGCTGATAATGCTGCTGCTGCTGACCATGATGATGCTTCTGCAAACGAAGGCTCAAAAAATAAAAACCCGAAAAACGCAATAAAAAGGTGAGCCATAATTTTCAGTTCTAAGGTGAATGAAATGTTAAGGAAGAATTTTATTTTCGACAGGATTTAAATCTTTCATCCTGACCCTAAAATACACCAGAAGTCATTTACGAGCGTTTATTTTTTTTTTTAAAAATCCGAGGGAGGCCCCCCGGATCCCCACCAGCGGGACAACCCTCTCCCGCACCAATCCCCGTGAGTAATTGAGATTTTGGTCACGCTACGCCACTGAACTGCAAGATATATTAAGCGATAGTTAACTTTTAATTAATACAACGAACAAATTTATTCCAAGTGCACAGACTAAATATGTTTAAGCTAGGCTGGCCTAGTCCGTTCAGTGGTTCTAAAACAATAGTCAATATTTTACCGATTTTCATAAATACATGGATGATGCCAGGTCAATTTAATACTTATTAATTAAAAAAAATAAAGTTTCTGTTGTTCTGTTATCACTATATTAGATATTCTTCTTTCATTTGTTTTATTAGACTGCCTACCGTCCTAACTGTCTACTCAAAATTTGAATTAGGACCGGGAAAGGCAAACATAAATATGTTTCAAGATGTTAAAATGAAAATATAAATATGCATATTCATTATTTTACGGGCTTGCTACCGAAATAAAAAAGCAAACAACTCTTATATGGGTATTCTACCGGGATTTCAACCAGATGTCCTATATTGATATCGGGTATATGGGTTTACCGAGTTGTGGGTCTTCATATATATCTGACTCATATAGATATTGGAAAACATACACCGCCTAGTTCGGTCTCCTACCGGGCTTTCTACCGGATATTATATTTGATACCGGGTATATGAGTTAACTGAGTTTGCATATATATCTTACTCATATAGATATTGGAAAACATACACCGCCTAGTTCGGGCTCTTACCGGGCTTTCTACCGGATATTATATTTGATACCGGGTATATGAGTTAACTGAGTTTGCATATATATCTGACTCATATAGATATTGGAAAACATACACCGCCTAGTTCGGTCTCCTACCGGGCTTTCTACCGGATATTATGTTTGATACCGGGTATATGAGTTAACTGAGTTTGCATATATATCAGACTCATATAGATATTGGAAAACATACACCGCCTAGTTCGGTCTCCTACCGGGCTTTCTACCTGATAATATATTTGATACCGGGTATATGTGTTAACTGAGTTTGCATGTATATCTGACAAATATAGATATTGGAAAACATACACCGCCTAGTTCGTTCTCCTACCGGGCTTTCTACCGGATATTATATTTGATACCTGGTATATGAGTTAACTGAGTTTGCATGTATATCTGACACATATAGATATTGGAAAACATACACCACCTAGTTTGGACTTCTACCTGGCATTATACCGGATCTGATATATTGATACCGGGTATATGAGTAAACTGACTTATGGGTCTTCATATACATCTGACTCATATAGATATTGGAAAACACACACCGCCTAGTTCGGTCTCCTACCGGACTTTCTACCGGATATTATATCTGATACCTGGTATATGAGTTAACTGAGTTTGCATGTATATCTGACACATATAGCTATTGGAAAACATACACTACCTAGTTTGGACTTTTACCTGGCTTTAAATCGGATCTGATATATTGATACCGGGTATATGAGTTAACTGACTTCTGAGTCTTCATATACATCTGACACATATAGATATTAGAAAAACATACACCACCTAGTTTGGACTTCTACCTGGCTTTATACCGGATCTGATATATTGATACCGGGTATATGAGTTAACAGACTTCTGGGTCTTCATATATCTGACTCATATAGATATTGGAAAACATACACCGCCTATTTCGGTCTCCTACCGGGCTTTCTACCGGATATTATATTTGATACCGTGTAATGAGTTAACTGAGTTTGCATGTATATCTGACACATATAGATATTGGAAAACATACACCACCTAGTTTGGACTTCTACCTGGCTTTAAACCGGATCTGATATATTGATACCGGGTATATGAGTTAACTGACTTCTGGGTCTTCATATACATCTGACACATATAGATATTGGAGAAAAAAAAACCCACCTAGTTTGGACTTCTACCTGGCTTTAAACCGGATCTGATATATTGATACCGGGTATATGAGTTAACAGACTTCTGGGTCTTCATATACATCTGACACATATAGATATTGGAAAAACATACACCGCCTATTTCGGTCTCCTACCGGGCTTGATACCGGATCTCATATATTGATACCGGGTATATGGGTTAACTGAGTGTAGCATTGCATTGTTAATACAACACATTGTTAATTACCAATAATTTTTGTGCATTAAGGTCGAACTGTTAGTTAAAACGTTTGAAATGACAGTCAGTGTAACATCAATCCCAGCACTGTTGAAAATACGTTCCAAAGAACAGACGAATGAACGCCTTCTATGACAGAAATATAATCAGCTTTCAGATTCCAATAGGTAAACCTTTTCTTTATTAAATGAGAAAAGAAAATATGTTAAATACAAACGTTCTTTATTTGTGTATTTTATCTGGCTTGCTAACGGATCTTACCGGCAAGAGGGCGTGAATGGGTAGCAAGAATATTTCACTTCCTTTCACGAACAGTCTCAATCAAACCCAGACTGCAATATTATATATATTACTTTATGGAGAAACTACAAACACATACACATACACCCTCTGAGTGGGTAGTCTACCGGGCTTGCTGACGGATTGTATATATTTATACCACGTTGACGGGAGAGTTCACCAGTGGGTTTGCACATTTATACATATAAGGGAAATCAAACACTTCATAATTGGGTATTCGACCGGGCTTGCTACCTGATCTTATATATTTATACCAGGAAAGGTCACTATTCGGTTTGCACACATATACATATAAGGGAAATGAAACACTCCATATTTGGGTGTTCGACCGGGCTTGCTACCGGATGTTATAAACCAAGTAGACGGGAGAGGTCAATTTATTAATTATTAATTAAACAATAAGGTTTCTGTTGTTCTGTTATCACTATATAAGATATTCTTCTTTCATTTGTTTTATTTGACTGCCTACCGGCCTACCTATCTACCCAAAATTTGAAATTAGGACCGGGAAAGGCAAACATAAATATGTTTCAAGATGTTAAGATGTTAGGATGAAAATATAAATACTCATATTCATTATTGTATGGACTTGCTACCGAAAAAATGCAAACTACTCTTATATGGGTATTCTACCAGGATTTCAACCAGATGTTCTATATTGATACCTGGTATATGAGTTAGCTTACTTTAGGGTGGGAAGCATGTGGGTTAACTGAGTTTAAGTCTGCATATTTATCTGACAAATATAGATAATATAAAAATATGCTTCAATCGCCTAGTTTGGTCTTCTACCGTGTTTGCTACCGGATCGTATATATTGATACCGGGTAGATGGGTTAACTGAGTATAGGGTTACATACTCACACCGCCTTGTTTGGTATTCTATCGGGCTTGATACCGGATCTTATATATATGGAACGCCAAATCTACATAAACCTAAATAATTGTTGATATCTACAATTATTTGAAGATATCTACAATTCAATTAGAGATATCTCTAATTATTTGTAGATATCTCTAATTCAATTAGAGATATCTACAATTCAGTTAGAGATATCTCTAATTATTTGTAGATATCTTTAATTCAATTAGAGATATCTCTAATTCATTTGAAGATATCTACAAATCAATTGGAGATATCTCTAATTGAATTATAGATATCTCTAATTACAATCAAACTCAACATATCCATAATTAAATTACTGATATCTACAATTGAATTAGAGATATCTACAATTCTATTAGAGATATCTCTAAATGTTTATAATATAAACTTTAAATTACGAAAATAATAATCGCTCCCAAAAGCAAACCAAACTACGCATGCGCGCGCGCGCGTTCTTCAAAAACAGTAACAACAACAATGTCGGAAAATGAACAGCAAAATTCAGACACAACAAAAGGTGGAAGACAATTTGAATATGCATATCTTACTGTCATTAATAGCTATGCCCTCTTGAACCTTTTGTTTAAATTTAATATATTTTAATACATTTTTGCTTTAAATAAGATTTTTAGTAATTTCACTTGCAAACGTTGTTGTATATATAATGTTTAAATTTTTTAATTGTTGATAGCAAAGGAATTTGGTCTTATAAGAATTGTACTTACATAAAATTTTAATACTTGAAAGTTAGAAAGTTTCATAAATTTATAGATTAGTAGGTCTGAATTATTAGAGATTCTCAGTTGATTTTTATGGCGTTTGTTATTTCATCCATTGTAAAGATATTTAATATTAAGGAGTTTACATATTGGTCAAAAACCCAATTATAAACCTAACAAAAACAAAATAAAGAAACTGAAATTTAAATTAATACTCTTGTAGTCGCTAAATTTTGAAATTTTGGTTGAGTGTCTAAGCGTACGTCTGTCAAGACGAGCCCGCTTGCCGTGTGCGAGACATAGTCGCCACAATTTGCAACTTTGTTTGAGTGTCTGTGATAGGGAGAAATAATTATTATTTATTTATTCGCCATGGAGACGTCAACACTACAATTAGAGATATCTCTAATTCATTTGAACATATCCATAATTCAATTGGAGATATCTCTAATTGATTTGAAGATATCTCTAATACATCTGATATATTGATATCTCTAATTCAATCAGAGATATCTCTAATTGAATTATGGATATGTTCAAATGAATTAGAGATATCTCTAATTGAATTGTAGATATCTTCAAATAATTGTAGATATCAACAAATAATTAGGTTTATGTAGATATGGCGTTCCATATATATATTGATATCAGGTATATGAGTTAACTGAGTTTAAGTCTGCATATCTATCTGGAAAATATAGATAATAGAAAAATATGCTTCCACCGCCTAATTTAGTCTTCTACCGGGCTTGCTACCGGATCTTATTGATTCCGCGTAGATAGGTTAACTGAGTTCAGGGTCACATACTCACACCGCCTTGTTTGGGATTCTATCGGGCTTGCTACCGGATCTTATGTATTGATATCAGGTATATGAGTTAACTGAGTTTAAGTCTGCATATCTATCTGGAAAATATAGATAATAGAAAAATATGCTTCCACCGCCTAGTTTGGTCTTCTACCGGGCTTGCTACCGGATCTTATATATTGATACCGCGTAGATAGGTTAACTGAGTTTAGGGTCACATACTCACACCGCCTTGTTTGGGATTCTATCGGGCTTGCTACCGGATCTTATATATTGATATCAGGTATATGAGTTAACTGAGTTTAAGTCTGCATATCTATCTGGAAAATATAGGTAATAGAAAAAAATGCTTCCACCGCCTAGTTCGGTCTTCTACCGGGCTTGCTACCGGATCTTATATATTGATACCGGGTAGATGGGTCAACTGAGTTTAGGGTCACATACTCACACCGCCTTGTTTGGTATTCTATCGGGCTTGCTACCGGATCTTATATATTGATATCAGGTATATGAGTTAACTGAGTTTAAGTCTGCATATCTATCTGGAAAATATAGATAATAGAAAAATATGCTTCCACCGCCTAGTTTGGTCTTCTACCGGGCTTGCTACCGGATCTTATATATTGATACCGGGTAGATGGGTCAACTGAGTTTAGGGTCACATACTCACACCACCTTGTTTGGTATTCTATCGGGCTTGCTACCGGATCTTATATATTGATATCAGGTATATGAGTTAACTGAGTTTAAGTCTGCACATCTATCTGGAAAATATAGATAATAGAAAAATATGCTTCCACCGCCTAGTTTGGTCTTCTACCGGGCTTGCTACCGGATCTTATATATTGATACCGCGTAGATAGGTTAACTGAGTTTAGGGTCACATACTCACACCGCCTTGTTTGGGATTATATCGGGCTTGCTACCTGATCTTATATATTGATATCAGGTATATGAGTTAACTGAGTTTAAGTCTGCATACCTATCTTACACATATAGATATTAGAAAAACATACACCGCCTAGTTTGGTATTCTACCGTCCTTACTACCGGATCTTATATATTGATACCGGGTAGATGGGTTAACTGAGTTTAGGGTCTGCATAGCTATCTGACAAATATAGATAATATAAAAAATATTCTTCCACCGCTTAGTTTGGTTTTCTCCAGGGCTTGCTACCGGATCTTATATATTGATATCAGGTATATGAGTTAACTGAGTTTAAGTCTGCATGCCTATCTGACACATATAGATATTAGAAAAATATACTTACACCGCCTAGTTTGTTATTCTACCGTGCTTTATACCCATATATGGGTATTTCATATATATATATTTATACCGAGTAGACGGGAGAGGTCACTATTGACTTTGCTCATTTATAGTTATAAGGGAAATGAAGCACCCCCGTATTCGGGTATTCGACCGGGCTTGCTACCGGATCATATATATTTATACAGAGTAGACAGGAGAGGTCAATACTGGCTTTGTTCACTTACATGTATAAGGGAAATCAAGCACAACATATTTGGTTATTCGACCGGACTTGCTACCGGATAATATATATTTATACCGAGTAAACGGGAAAGGTCACTATTGGCTTTGCTCATTTATAGGAATAAGGGAAATCAAGCACCCCATATTTTATGTATTTGACCGGGCTTGCTACCGGATCATATATATTTATACCGAGTAGACGGTTGAGGTCACTATTGGCTTTGCTCACTTATAGGTATAAAGTTAAAATAATAATAATAATAATAATAATAATAATAATAATAATAATAATAATAATAATAATCATATCTTTATTTCAAGAGGATAACATATTTGGCTACAAGCCAGTCTAACATATGTTCCTCAGACAAAATAGAATATATTTACATTTTATACAAACATAATTAAAACACTGGTACAAAAATAATAAAATGAATAAAATGTCTAGAAACTTCATGATTTTTCTAAAAAGGTGGTATTTGAGATACATTGATTAAGACTGATTCAACCTTTTAATAAGTGAGAAAAGCCAATAGTGAGACCTTTCCCGTCTACTCAGTATAAATATACACGATCCGTTAGCAAGCCCGGTCGAATACGCAAATATGGAATGCTTGATTTCCCTTATACCTATAAGTGAGAAAAGCCAATAGCGACCTCTCCCGTCTACTCAGTATAAATAAATATGATCCGGTAGCAAGCTCGGTCGAATACCCGACTATGGATTGCTTGATTTCCATTATATCTATAAGTGAGCAAAGCCAATAGTGAACTATCCTGTCTACTCTGTATAAATATATATGAACCGGTAGTAAGTCAGGCAGGTCGAATACCCATATATGGGGTGCTTGATTTCCCTTATACATATAAGTGAGCAAAGCCAATAGTGACCTCTCCCGTCTGCTCGGTATAAATATATATGATCCGGTAGCAAGTCCGGTCGAATACCCAAATTTGGAGTGCTTGATTTCCCTTATATCTATAAGTGAGCAAAGCCAATAGTGACCCCTCCCGTCTACTCGGTATAAATATATATGATCCGGTAGCAAGCCCGGTCGAATACCCAAATATGGGGTGCTTGATTTCCCTTATACCTGTAAGTGAGCAAAGCCAATATTTACCTCTCCTGTCTACTCAATATAAATATATATTATCCGGTAGCAAGCCCGGTCGAATACCCAAATATGGAGTGCTTGATTTCCATTATATCTATAGTTGAGCAAAGCCAATAGTGACCTCTCCCGTCTACTTTTATAGATAAAGGTGTAATGAATATAATACACTGAAACACACAAAATATCTTTTCACGGAGTTTCCTTAGCCGTTTTAGAACGTTCCTGGGTCTATTTCGATAGATTTTTTTTCTGTCGTATGAAATAATATGAAAGCCACATAGTAATAAATCTAGACTAATTGAACTGTATATAATTGATTTGGGGAAAATCAACAACAGTCACGTGGGATGATGCATATGTATACAGTTGCGTAAAAAAGCGGTTAAAATACTTTTCCGTACACATTGAAATAGTTATCGCACGCACGCTCGACACGCGCGCACGCACATACGCACGCACGAACACACCCACACACCCACACTAGCAATTGTAAAATAAAAAATAATAACATAAAATTAAACTTGAACTTATTGTTTTACGCGAGCTATTAGCGCATCAGACATAATGCATGAAAACAAAAAATCAAAAAAGCATTTTCATATAAAAATAGAAAAAAAGAAATAAATATGAATAGAAATAACAATCAAATAATCATATCTCAAATATGGAATAGAGAATAGTATTACATCTAGTATTAAAATGTATCCAGTTTATTTTCAATGTGTGTATCAACATATATTTACGATTCAATGGATTGATCCAAATATAAGTTGCTTGATTTACATTGATTGTCGTTTTTAACAACACAAAGTCTTATGAAATCATTAAAACTATATATGTTAAGTGCATATGTAAAGTTATAAACTTGCATACAATTGTTGTGTGTATGATAGGTTCTGAATATGTCAATACTATTATGCAAACATGAACTAATATAAATACAATAAAACATCAATGTTTGAAGGTTCCGTGGATCAGCTTGTATGTTTCGTCTGCTGGCCTAGACAGCATTGATTACCTTACATACATTTTTGGTATATTGTTTTGAAAGAATAAACACCATTGCATGACAGCTCAGGAGATCAGTGTTTACGTTTCGTCAACTGGGCTTGATAACAAAGAGGTTAATTTATAAAGAAATGTTATAAACATATACTTAGTAAAGTGTTGCTGTCTTAGGCTAAATTACACACACATACTATAGGTAGGACTGGTGGTTTAACCAATACTAAGTAGAATGCAATGGCCCATTCGTGTTTGTGTATTACTATTAAACAAGACAAATAGGTGTGATATTTCAATCAGAAAATATTTCTCAAGATCACTTGCATATTCAGTCAATATACTATCACTTTTAATTGTTACGATCATCTTACAGCAGTATTTATTATGCTGTTTACATGATTTGTTATATATGTGATTTGACAACATGATTACCAATGTATTACCTACGTCAATCACAGTGTGTGCACGTGTACAATGTCACTTACTTGACAATATTTACCTAATTCATTAAGTTATAAAATGTAATTCTTAAAATTTTAATATTTATATTGTTAAAAACATATACAGTTAATGGGTTTTAAACATTAGTTTTATTGTATACACATCACCTATTAAATAGGTATAAGGGAAATCAAGCACTCCTTATTTGGGTATTCGACCGGGTTTGGTACCGGATCGTATATATTTAAACCTGGTAGACGGGAGAGTTCACTATTGTGTTTGCACATGTACAGGTATAAGGAAAATCAAACACTGAACATTTAGGTATTTGACCGGGCTTGCTACCGGATCGTATATATTCATACCAAGTAGACGGGAGAGTTCATATTAAAAATATATACATTCGAAAAACATCTTAAACCGCCTATTTTGGTATTCTACCGTGCTTGCTACCGGATCTAATAGTAGGTGGGTTAACTGAGGTTAGGGTCTGCATATCTAGCTGACACATATATATATTAGAAAAACATACTCAAACCGCCTATTTTAGTATTTTACCGGGCTTGCTACCGGATATTATATATCGATAACGGGCATATGGGTTAACTGAATTTAGGGTCACACACACACACACACACACACACACACACACACACACATCAAAAAAATACACTCACACCGCCTTGTTTGGTCTTCTACCGGGCTTGCTATCGGATCTTATATATTGATACCAGATAATAATATAGACATATATACAGTCGAAAAACATACACCACATATTTTGGTATTCTACCGTGCTCACTACCGGATCTTATATATATATGCCGGGTATGTGGGTTAACTGAGGTTAGGGTCTGCATATCTATCTGACACATATAGATACTGGAAAAACATACACCGCCTAGTTTGGTCTTCTACCGGGCTTTCTACCGGATCTTACATATTGATACCGGGTATATGGGTTAACTGAGTTCTGGGTCTGCATATATATCTAACACATATAGATACTAGAAAAACATACACCGCCTAGTTTGGTATTCTACCGGGCTTATTACCGGATATTATATATTGATACCGGGTATATATGGGCTAACTGAGTTCAGGGTATGCATATATATCTGACACGTATATATATTAGAAAAACATACACCGCCTAGTTTGGTATTCTACCGGGCTTGCTACCGGATATTATATATTGATACCGGGTATATATGGGCTAACTGAGTTTAGGGTATGCATAAATATCTGACACATGTAGATATTAGAAAAACATACACTGCCTAGTTTGGTATTCTACCGTGCTTGCTACCGGATATTATATATTGATACCGGGTATATATGGGCTAACTGAGTTTAGGGTATGCATATATATCTGACACGTATATATATTAGAAAAACATACACCGCCTAGTTTGGTATTCTACCGGGCTTGCTACCGGATATTATATATTGATACCGGGTATATATGGGTTAACTGAGTTTAGGGTATGCATATATATCTGACACATATAGATATTAGAAAAACATATACGGCCTATTTCTTAGTATACATTAGTGATCGACCCCTCTACCGTCAGTCACTACGCTTCACTTTTCCCTTGTGCGATGACTGGACAACATCTTGGGACTCTATGATTGCACCTACTGAAACCCCGACCAAGGGAGGTAGGTACATGAGCTTTCGTCCCTTGGGTTTTCTGGTCGTACCCTAGATTGGTTTTCCCTTTGGCTGCAACTGCTGTGATTGTTCAGTACAATTCTGGATACATCCTGAGATGCTTCTTATTTTATATTTTTATATAGCTTTACAACAACATCTTAGTGTTCCTTTTGTTATTTTCTCTGGATGTGGACTTTATTGTTAGAGAATTTCTTTTGATGGGATGTAGTTTTGTTTACACTGTCTATTTCGGCGCTGAAGACATGATAATAGCGATAATTGTGTACACATACAATCGATTCAAGCTAACCTGTAGGCCTTATTGCCTACTGACCGTTCCAAGTCGGTAACCCTGTCTTCACCACCCTTTCTGTTGTATTTTGTCTCCTTCATTGTATAATTAATTCCTTGTTTACAGTACAGTGAGGACCTACGATGCCATTGCGTTCGGACGCTGTGGTTTCTATAGGACCCTATATCTCATTTTGCTACCGGGCTTGCTACCGGATCTTATATATTGATATCAGATATCAATATAGACATACATACATTCGAACTGCCTAGTTTGGTATTCCATCGGGTTTGCTAACGGATAGTATTTATTGATACCGGCTAGTAGATTAAATGGGTTTATCGTCTAAATTTATCTTATATATATGTACACAGAGTACACAGGAGAGTTCACTATTAGTGCGTTCACACTTATAGATATACGGGAAATGAAGAACTCCATATTTGGGTATTCTACCCGGTTTGCTACCTGATTTGATATATTTATACAGCGTACACAGGAGAGTTCACTATTAGTATGTTTGCACACTTATAGATATAAGGGAAATGAAGCACTCCATATTTGGGTTTTCTACCGGGCTTGCTACCTGATCTTATCTATTTATACAGAGTATACAGGAGAGTTTACTATTAGTGCGTTTGCGCACTATTATATATAAGGGAAGTGAAGCACTCCATATTTGGGTATTCTACCTGGTTTGCTACCTAATCTTATCTATTTATACAGAGTAAACAGAAGAGTACATATTAGTACGTTTGCGCACTAATAGATACAAGGGAAATGAAGCACTCCATATTCGGGCATTCTACCGGGCTTGCTACCTGATCTGATATATTTATACAGGAGAGTTCACTATGTGTGCGTTTGCACACTTATAGATATAAGGGAAGTGAAGTACTCCATATTTATGTATTCTACCGGGCTCGCTACCTGATATGATATATTTATACAGAGTACACAGGAGAGTTCACTATTAGTGAATTCCAACGGGCTAACTACCGAATCTTAGATATTAATATCTGGTAGATTGGCGTGTGCATATCGAGGCCCCAGTAGTAAAGGGTCGCATACATACATGCGTGCATACATGCATACATTCATGCATGACATGCACGCACGCACGCACGCACGCACGCACGCACGCACGCACATGTGCATGCATTGTACAAACAACACATTGTCAATTACAAACATATGTGTGTATAAAGGTCGTAACGGGTAGTTAAAACCTTTGACATTACTTTTGTTCACATATTCGCTCAATAAACATAAGGTCTTAAGTGAAACATCCTTTATTGCAAAATCAGAGTTTTTGTTACAATAATGAAATATTTAAAACCGAAATTATCATATTTACTTTTAAAAAAAACGGATGTATTTTAAGGCACAAATATATCACTCGGACCCTAGGCCCATATGAATAGCCGGATGTACCCCCTTTAATCAATGTATCCCAAATCTACAAATACAAGCCTTTTAGGAAAATCATGAAGTTTCTAGACATCTTATTATTTTTGTTCCATTATTTTAATTATGTTTGTATAAATTGTAAACATATTATATTTTGTCTGAGGACCATATGTAGCCAAATGTTATCCTCTTGAAATAAAGATATTAGTATATGTTTTATTCAAAATTCCAATAGGCCTTAAGGCCTGTGAGGATACAAATAGTTAACATAATACAATGACAGGTAATACGAAATGAAACAACATAAACAAATGTACATATGGAGAAGATGGTATAAATATGTTCATATCATTTAATCATCTATTTTATACACACAGTCTTTCACTATGTAATACAAAATATGAGTAACCCATGTGAGATTAAAATTCACATTCCATGGACATTGCATCTTTGTTAATATTTATATTTTATTTTATTTTACATTTCTATTTTACGAATATTGTTTGATATATTGTTCATACACATGACTATAAACATATAAAGACATGTATTTAAATGCAATATGTAAATATCATGTTTTCAGTTTATATATATATCATCTGATAAAGATTTCAAGCACTAAACGAACAAAAAATACATAACTCATCATGACGATTACAACAAAATACATGTGGAGTTGCATAATGTATCGTCTAGGATATAATGCAAGTGAATCTATTTCATTGCATTATATCATAGCACAATCAAACATAACCAAAAGTTTTTGCATATACAATGCAACTGAGTATATATTGTGTATTGTTTATTATGAAACACAAAGCAAAACCAAACTGTAAGACAATGCATAGATAATGCAGATGTGTATATACAATAATTGCATATATTCTATGTCAAATAAATAACAAAAAACGTTACAACATGATATTTCCCTTTACTTACACACAAATTAAAACTTTTGTAATGATTAGTTATTGGGAAATAATATCCTTTCGGATTTCAATTATTATTATTATTATTATTATTCTTATTATTACTACCTTATACCTATAAGTGAGCAAAGCCAATAGTGACCTCTCCCGTGTAGCCAATACTGACCTCTCCCGTGTACTCGGTATAAATATTTATGATCCGGTAACAAGCCTGGTCAAATACCCAAATATGGGGTGCTTTATTTCCTTTATACCTGTAAGTGAGCAAAGCCAGTAGTGACCTATCCAGTCTACTCGGTATAAATATATATTATCCGGTAGCAAGTCCGGTCGAATACCCCAAAACGGGGTGCTTCATTTACCTTATACCTGTAAGCGAGCAAGTCCAATTTTGACCTATCCAGTCTACTCGATATAAATATATATGATCCGGTAGCAAGCCCGGTCGAATACCCCAAAACGGGTTCCTTGATTACCCTTATACCTGTAAGCGAGCAAAGCCAATAGGGACCTCTCCCGTTTACTCGGTATAAATATATATGATCCGGTAGCAAGCCCGGTCGAATACCCAAATTTGGAGTGCTTGATTTCCTTTATACCTGTAAGTGAGCAAAGCCAATAATGACCTCACGTCTACTCGGTATAAATATATATGATTCGGTAGCAAGCCCGGTCGAAAACCCAAATATGGAATGATTGATTCATCATCATCTGTATCATCATCATCTGCAACAACAGCAGCAGCAAAACACAGCAAAGCATCATCGTCATCATTATAATCGTCATCATCATCATCATCATCAGCAGCAGCAGCAGAAGAAGCAGCATTTCCACAACATCAACACAGTCTCCACCACCATCATCATCATCATCATCATCATCATTATCCTTAGCAGCAATAGCAGCAGCAGTAGCAACAGCATATTGTTATCAGCAGCAGCAGCCGCATCTCCAGTAGCAGCAGACGTAGCAGCAACAGCAGCAGCAGTATCATCATCATCACCTGCAGCATTTCCACAACCACAACACCACCTTCACCACAGTCTCAATATTCAGCATCACAATTATCTCAGCAGCAGAGCATAACATCACTGTCTCAAGGATCATCATCATCATAAAATATCACCATCATCATCATCATCATCATCATCAGCAGCAACATCAGTAGCAACAGCAACATCAGCAGCAGCAGCATCAAAAACAGTAGTAGCAGATAAACATCATCAACAACATCATCATCAGAAGCAGCAACAGCTACAGCAGCAAAAACAGTAGCAGCAGATAAGCATCATCATCATCATCAGCAGCAGCAGTAGCAAAAACAGTAGCATCAGATAAGCATCATCATTATCAGCAACAGCAGCAGCAGCAGCAAAAACAATAGCAGCATCACCAGCAGCAACAAAAACAGTAGCAGCAGATAAGAATCATCATCATCAGCAGCAGCAGCAGTAGCAAAAACAGTAGCAGCAGATAAGCATCATCATCATCAGCAGCAGAAGCATTTCCACAACATCAACACAGTCTCCATCATCATCATCATTATCATCATCTCAGCAGCAGTAGCAATAGCATATTGTTATCAGCAGCAGCAGCAGCCGCATCTCCAGTAGCAGCAGCCGTAGCAGCAACAGCAGCAGCAGTATCATCATCATCACCTGCAGCATTTCCACAACCACAACACCACCTTCACCACAGTCTCCATATTCAGCATCACAATTATCTCAGCAGCAGCAGCATAACATCACTGTCTCAAGGATCATCATCATCATAAAATATCATCATCATCATCAGCAGCAGCAGCAGCAGCAGCAGCAGCAGCAGCAGCAGCAGCAGCAGCAGCATAAAAAAACAGTAGCAGCAGATAAACATCATCAACAACATCATCATCAGCAGCTACATCAGCAGCAGCAAAAACAGTAGCAGCAGATAAGCATCATCATCATCATCACCATCATCAGCAGCAGCAGCAACAACAACAGCAAAAACAGGAGTAGTATATAAGTATCATCATAATCATCATCAGCAGCAGCAGCAGCGGCAGCAGCAGTAGCTACAACAGCAGCAGATAAGCAGCAGATAAGTCAACAGTAGCATCAGATAAGCATCATCATTATCAGCAACAGCAGCAGCAGCAGCAAAAACAATAGCAGTATCACCAGCAGCAACAAAAACAGTAGCAGCAGATAAGAATCATCATCATCAGCAGCAGCAGCAGCAGCAGTAGCAAAATCAGTAGCAGCAGATAAGCATCATCATCATCAGCAGCAGAAGCATTTCCACAACATCAACACAGTCTCCATCATCATCAACATCATCATAATTCTCAGCAGCAGTAGCAATAGCATATTGTTATCAGCAGCAGCAGCCGCATCTCCAGTAGCAGCAGCCGTAGCAGCAACAGCAGCAGCAGTATCATCATCATCACCTGCAGCATTTCCACAACCACAACACCACCTTCACCACAGTCTCCATATTCAGCATCACAATTATCTCAGCAGCAGCAGCATAACATCACTGTCTCAAGGATCATCATCATCATAAAATATCACCATCATCATCATCATCAGCAGCAGCAGCAGCAGCAGCAGCATCAAAAACAGTAGCAGCAGATAAACATCATCAACAACATCATCATCATCATCAGCAGCAGCAAAAATAGTAGCAGCAGATAAGCATCATCATCATCAGCAGCAGAAGCATTTCCACAACATCAACACAGTCTCCATCATCATCATCATCATCATCATAATTCTCAGCAGCAGTAGCAATAGCATATTGTTATCAGCAGCAGCAGCCGCATCTCCAGTAGCAGCAGCCGTAGCAGCAACAGCAGCAGCAGTATCATCATCATCACCTGCAGCATTTCCACAACCACAACACCACCTTCACCACAGTCTCCATATTCAGCATCACAATTATCTCAGCAGCAGCAGCATAACATCACTGTCTCAAGGATCATCATCATCATAAAATATCACCATCATCATCATCATCATCATCATCATCATCAGCAGCAGCAGCAGCAGCAGCATCAAAAACAGTAGCAGCAGATAAACATCATCAACAACATCATCATCATCAGCAGCAGCAGCAAAAATAGTAGCAGCAGATAAGCATCATCATCATCAGCAGCTGCCGCAGCGGCAGCAGCAGCATCAGCAGCTACATCAGCAGCAGCAAAAAAAGTAATAACAGATAAGCATCATCATCATCATCACCATCATCATCAGCAGCAGCAGCAGCAGCAGCAACAACAACAGCAAAAACAGTAGCAGTATATAAGTATCATCATAATCATCATCAGCAGCAGCAGCAGCAGCGGCAGCAGCAGTAGCTACAACAACAGCAGCAGCAGCAAAAACAGTAGCATCAGATAAGCATTATCATTATCAGCAACAGCAGCAGCAGCAGCAAAAACAATAGCAGTATCACCAGCAGCAACAAAAACAGTAGCAGCAGTTAAGAATCATCATCATCAGCAGCAGCAGCAGTAGCAAAAACAGTAGCAGCAAATAAGCATCATCATCATCAGCAGCAGAAGCATTTCCTCAACATCATCACAGTCTCCATCATCATCATCATCATCATCATCATCATCATCATAATCCTCAGCAGCAGAAGCAATAGCATATTGTTATCAGCAGCAGCAGCCGCATCTCCAGTAGCAGCAGCCGTAGCAGAAACAGCAGCAGCAGTATCATCATCACCTGCAGAATTTCCACAACCACAACACCACCTTCACCACAGTCTCCATATTCAGCATCACAATTATCTCAGCAGCAGCAGCATAACATCACTGTCTCAAGGATCATCATCATCATAAAATATCACCATCATCATCATCAGCAGCAGCAGCAGCAGCAGAAGCTACATCAGCAGCAGCATTATCAAAAACAGTAGCAGCAGATAAACATCATCAACAACATCATCATCATCATCATCATTATCAGCAGCAAAAACAGTAGCAGAATATAAGCATCATCATTAGCAGCAGCAACAACAGCAAAAAAAGTAGCAGCAAATAAGCATCATCATCATCAGCAGCAGCCGCAGCAACTACAGCAGCAGCAGCAAAAACAGTAGCAGCAGATAAGCATCATCATCATCATCACCATCAGCAGCAGCAACAGCAGCAACAACAACAGCAAAAACAGAAGCAGTAGATAAGTATCATCATAATCATCATCAGCAGCAGCGGCAGCCGCAGTAACTACAACAGCAGCAGCAGCAGCAGCAAAAACAGTAGCAACAGATAAGCATCATCATCATTATCATAGCATCCTCATCATCATCATCAGCAGCAGCTACAACAGCAGCAGGAGGAGCAAAAACAGTAGAAGCAAATAAGCATCATCATCATCATCAGCAGCAGCAGTAGCAGCAGAAAAAGAGTAGCAGCAGATAAGCATCATATCATCAGCAGCAGCAGCAGTAGCAGCAGCAAAAACAGTAGCAGCAGATAAGCATCATCATTATCAGCAGCAGCAGCAGTAGCAGCAGCAGCAAAAACAGTAGCAGCAGATAAGCATCATCATTATCAGCAGCAGCAGCAGTAGCAGCAGCAGCAAAAACAGTAGCAGCAGATAAGCATCATCATTATCAGCAGCAGCAGCAGTAGCAGCAGCAGCAAAAACAGTAGCAGCAGATAAGCATCATCATTATCAGCAACAGTAGCAGCAGCAGCAAAAAAGTAGCAATATCACTAGCAGCAACAAAAACAGTAGCAGCAGATAAGCATCATCATCATCAGCAGCAGCAGCACTAGCAGCAGCAAAAACAGTAGCAGCAGATAAGCATCATCATCATCAGCAGCAGTAGCAGCAGATAAGCATCATCATCAGCAGCAGCAGCAGTAGCAAAAACATAAGCAGCAGAAACGTATCAGCATCATCAGCAACACCTGCAGCATTTCCACAACCACAACAGAACCTTCACCACAGTCTCCATATTCAGCCTCACAATCAACTCAGCAGCAGCAGCATAACATCAATGCCAGAAGGATCATCATTATCATAAAATATCACCATCATCATCATCATCATCAGCAGCAGCAGCAGCAGCAACATCAGCAGCAACATCAGCAGCAGCAGCATCAAAAACAGTAGCAGCAGACAAACATCATCAACATCATCATCATCATCATCATCATCATCATCATCATCATCATCAGCAAAAACAGTAGCAGAATATAAGCATCATCATTAGCAGCCGCAACAACAGCAAAAACAGTAGCAGCAGATAAGCATCATCATCATCAGCAGCAGCCGCAGCGGCAGCAGCAGCAGCAACTAAAGCAGCAAAAACAGTAGCAGCAGATAAGCATCATCATCATCACCATCATCATCAGCAGCAGCAGCAGCAGCAACAACAACAGCAAAAACAGAAGCAGTAGATAAGTATCATCATAATCATCAGCAGCAGCGGCAGCCGCAGTAACTACAACAGCAGCAGCAGCAGCAAAAACAGTAGCAACAGATAAGCATCATCATCATTATCATAGCATCCTCATCATCAGCAGCAGCAGCAGCTACAACAGCAGCAGTAGGAAAAAAATCAGAAGAAGCAAATAAGCATCATCATCATCATCAGCAGCAGCAGTAGCAGCAGAAAAAGAGTAGCAGCAGATAAGCATCATATCATCAGCAGCAGTAGCAGCAGCAGAAAAAACAGTAGCAGCAGATAAGCATCATCATTATCAGCAACAGTGGTAGCAGCAGCAAAAAAAGTAGCAATATCACTAGCAGCAACAAAAACAGTAGCAGCAGATAAGCATCATCATCATCAGCAGCAGCAGCACTAGCAGCAGCAAAAACAAGTAGCAGCAGATAAGCATCATCATCATCAGCAGCAGTAGCACCAGATAAGCATCATCATCAGCAGCAGCAGCAGTAGCAAAAACATTAACAGTAGATAAGCATCAGCATCATCAGCATCACCTGCAGCATTTCCACAACACCACCTTCACCACAGTCTCCATATTCAGCATCACAATCAACTCAGCAGCAGCAGCATAACATCACTGTCTGAAGGATCATCATTATCATAAAATATCACCATCATCATCATCATCATCAGCAGCAGCAGCAGCAACAGCAACATCAGCAGCAGCAGCATCAAAACAGTAGCAGCAGATAAACATCATCATCATCATCATCATCATAATCATCATCATCATCAGCAGCAGCAGCAGCAGCAGCAGCAGCAAAAACAGTAGTAGCAGATAAGCATCATCATCATCAGCAGCAGCAGCAGCAGCAACAGCAACAAAACAGCAAAAACACTAGCAGCAGATAAGCATCATCATTATCAGCAGCAGCCGCAGCGGCAGCAGCAGCAGCAGCAAAAACACTAGCAGCAGATAAGCATCATCATCATCAACAGCAGCAGCAGCAGCAGCAGCAGCAACATCAACAACAGTAGATAAGTATCATCATAATCATCATCATCAGCAGCAGCAGCGGCAGCCGCAGTAGCTAAAACAGCAGCAGCAGCAGCAGCAGCAAAAACAGTAGCAACAGATAAGCATCATCATCATTATCATAGCATCATGATCATCATCAGCAGCAGCAGCAGCTACAATAGCAACAGGAGGAGCAAAAACAGTAGCAGCAGATAAGCATCATCATCATCAGCAGTAGCAGCAGTAACAGCAGCAACAAGAGTAGCAGCAGATAAGCATGATCATCATCATCAGCAGCAGAAGCAGTAGTAGCAGAAAAACAGTAGCAGCAGATAAGCAGCAGCAGAAAAAACAGTAGCAGTATCTCCAGCAGCAACAAAAACAGTAGCAGCAGATAAGAATCATCATCATCAGCAGCAGCAGCGAAAACAGTATCAGTAGTTAAGCATCATCATCATCAGTAGCAGCAAAAACAGTAGCAGCAGATAAGCATCATCATCTTCATCAGCAGCAGCAGCAGCACTAGCAGCAGCAAAAATAGCAGCATCATCAGCAGCAGCAGCAGATAAGCATCATCATCATCAGCAGCAGCAGCAGTAGCAAAAACCTTAGCAGCAGATAAGCATCAGCAGTAGCAGCAGCAAACACACTAGCAGCAGATAATCATCATCATCATCATCAGCAGCAGCAATAGCAGCAGCAAAATGTTAGCAGCAGTAAGCAAAGCATCATCATCAGCAGCAACAGCAGCAACATCAACAACAGTAAAAACAGTAGAAGCACAACAGTTTACAATATCTTAAGTTGAAAAAGACTGTTTGTTTATGTGCACTAATTTACTGTACCGTTTTCAAGCCGTATATTCGAAAACAATCTTCCTCCGTAGATTGGTTTAAACTGTTTTTAGATTAATATTTTTGGGGGCATTTGACAATAAATAACACACGTATAATTACTTTTATTAACATTTCTGGCAGGAAATCGTCAAACACAGCCGGAAAAGCAAAAAATTTGCCGCCGGTAGATAGCCCGGTTTTAGTGTCCAAACTGGGTTACTAGGTGTACCGGAAGTAAATCACTATGGTATTCATGCCTGGTGTAGTCGAAATGAGTTCCCACATATATAATCCCTAACTTTTTTTGTGATAAAAGGCATTTTTGAGTATTTAAGGCCTGTTTTTCTGGCTGAAATGAATTTATTGACATGTTTGTGATAGCTTAAAACCATTTGCATGGTTGTATGATGATTTTATTTATCAACTTGACAGTTTTGAAAGTGAAAGTAGAACACATTTAAGAGGTGCCGAATGAATGCAGTTTGTTCACGGTATCAACAAAGATCAGAATTTTATTTTCTTATATGCCACATGACCCCTACTATTCTCAGCAGTGTTCTAGAGAGGCAGGTCTCATGACTAAGAACATGTTAGTGAATCTTAGTTTGAATTTCATTTTGAAAAATGGCTAACTAGAAAGCTTTGTCAATATAGCATTGGACTCAATGGGATTTGATTTACTTCCGGTACACCTACTATCATACCTGCTTTTCTGCGTCAGCCATTTTGTGACTTCAATGACGTCACACAATTGGAAAACACCACCGCGTTTCTATTTTAAGACGGCTCACGATCATTTACGATGTTTAACGAAAGCGGTTACGATAAATGCCGACATTTACCGATAATTGACGATGTCGTTAGGTATCGTCGACCTTAATGTAGATCCACAGTTTATTATTGCTGAAATAATCTGCAGATATTTGTTGTTTTTCAGTAAACAAATGTTTTATGTGTATTTTTAGTTGTTGAGTACAAATTCATGTTTTTCGGACGATAACTTTTGAAATACTCGACCGATTTTCAATTCGATCTACTTCGACTTGTTTTCTTCGTTGAATCATTTCCAAACTAATCATGTAAGTTTTATATCGAATTTCAAAAAAAAGTTGTTTTTGTTCAAATTGGGTGTTTTTTCAGAGTAGCCATTTTTAACAAAATTAAAAAAAAAAATCATTTTTCGAAAACTACTCAACCGATCGTTAAATACAACCACTTGTTTTCTTAGTGGGGTTATTTTCTATCTATTGAAGTGACTTTTATTAAGAATTTCTAAAAAAAATTGTTTTCGATCAATTTGGCCACATTAAATAGTCAAACATGTTGTTTTTCCTCCATAGAGATTTAGAGGGAGACTGTTAAAAATCATCGTCTCGACAACTATTATACGTATGTTGAGAGTTGTTTACTTCGAAATGAGTGTTGTATCCTAGAATATAAGATGTGTACAGATGAAACCACTTGGGTGAAAATGAGGGTCCTGGGGGTTCCCATTTTTAGCGCCTGATCGAAAAGGTTGGGGAATATATAAATGACTTTGGCGTCCGTTTGTCCGTGAGTCTGTAACTGATCTTGTACATGCCACACACATTTTAAGCAATAGTCGGATTTGTAAATTTTGTTGCACAAGACGACGGTGTGTAACTTCCACAATCCTCACGTCAAGGTCATGGCTTGGGGTCAAAGGTCGAATGTACCTATTTCCTTGGTTGGCTTTTAACCAAGGGATTTGAAGAAATGGTTTAAAAACCACAGCAGGCAGTGTGTCGTCCTGATATACCCCACCACACTCTTTAAGGTCAAGGTCATGGCCAGGTCAGGGGTTAAATGCGCAACTTTTAAAGGACTTTTTTAGTTTTTGCAAAATTGGGATTTATATTTCCCATGTTAGGAAAGTTATTTTGCATATTTGTATAGAATTAGTGGAAACCATGTACGCTGTAAGGAATGTTATTTTGCATATTTGATAATTTGTATAGGATTAGCAGTGTGAATTTCTAATACACTAGACGACACTTATAAGTTAACCCCGATTTTAAATGCTAATAAAACATTTATTTTTTTCGTCATAATTTCCTCAAACTTTGAACACATTCTTGAAAGCGGTGACGGAATGTAATCTGATTATCAAATGAATTATTTATTTTCAATTTTATTTTTGCTGAATCAGTTAAAAATAATTATATTGATGAGTTTTCAGACTATTTTGTCAAATAATTTAAATTTAAAAGATATGAAATATAATGTAACTGGGGTGCTTATAAGTGTCGTCAAGTGTTTGTTTTGATAGTTTGTATTTGTACATGTATAACATTAGCTGTGTGACTTTGTGATATTTGTATGTGTTATTTACTAGAACTAATTTTAAGATTTCACGGGCTGTATTCAAGAAGCATTGTTTCCACCAAAATATCATCATCTGGAATATGTGCGTACAAGTCAAAGTTCCCCTTTAAAGTTATTTCCGATGATACCGTCCAATTCAAAATGGCTGCCATTACAAAACATAGTGAAATCACGTTTTAATCTTTCCTCAAAACCCCTAAGTCACTTTGAACGCAACATTCCTGTTGGCGTCATATAACCTTTTTGTGATTGTGGGACGTACTTAAATTCAACTTTTCTTGTTAGTACAACCTAGAACAGTGTCTATTAATTGGACATCAATGATTTTAAAGGGACACACGATAATCTTGAGTTTAGTATCAAGCATTAAAAACCGCGATTTATTATTCCTGTATCATTTTGTCTTGGAACTTACTTGCATATAATCAAAATTTGAGATTTCAATTGTCTTCATTATTCTACCAGGTTTTTAAATATATTATTGTTGGAATATAATATATAGTTAGTAATTTGTAAACACTAATCTAATAATATAAATGATTGAACAAATGCAAGTTATGTAGAAAACTAAAGGGATGCCTGCATTTTTAAAAAATCAAGTTTGCCAAGTGTCCCTTTAATTTGTAACACGAGGCAGATTTTGTTAACTGAAACAATTCATCATGATCGAAGTCTGAAATGTGTTATTAACAAAGAACTTACAATAATAAATCGTCGACATGATAACAATTCCATTTTTTATTTTGTTTTTTAAAGGGACACACGGCAATCTTTAATTTTTTAAAACTCACGGCATCACGCTTGTTTTTCTGCATAACTTGCATTTGTTCAATCATTAATATTAATTATAAGAATAGTATTAAGCAATTTGTTTTTGCATATTATTAATTTTTGTTATTATTGCACAAATAATATATTAAAACTTATAGTATAATCAGACGAAATGGTGAATACTTAAAATTTGATTTATTCAAAAGTGACCAGGGTAAAAGTAAAAATGATACTGTATATATAAATCGAGACACCCATTTCAAACACTTCAAGATTTTAAAGAGAGAAAAGCTGTTTAGTATCTGACGTCATGGCGGGTTTATTCCATTACAATTTTTTAAAGCATTTGACCGTCATGTCTTGTTATAAAACTATCTTTAAAGGGACACGCAGCAATCTAAACTTTTTAAAACTCGATGTTTTTTGCATATTTGCAAATTATTTTTAATTATTATTTGAATAGAACAAAGCAAATTGCATGACTAATTGTTGATTACATTGCGCCAATAATATATTAACACCTTTGTAATTATATTGAAAAAATTGCAAAGACTTCAATATTGCCGTGTGTCCCTTTAAACAGAGAAAACAAACTGTTTAGTATCTGACGTTTATGACACGATGTTTTGGCACAAAAATTATCTGACGTCATGGCGGGTTGATTCCATTTTGATTTTTTTTAGACATTTGACCGTCATGTCATGTGGTAAAAACTATCTTAAAGGGACACACAGCAATCTAAACCTTTTAAAACACGAGTTTTTTTGCATATTTGCTAATTATTTTTAATAATTATTTGAAGAGTACAAAGCAAATTGCATCTGACTAATTGTTGATTACATTGCACCAATAGTATATAAACACCTTTGTAATTATATTGAAGAAACTGCAAAGACTTCAAGATTGCCGTGTGTCCCTTTAAACACAGAAAACAAACTGTTTAGTATCTGACGTTTATGACACAATGTTTTGGCACAAAAATTATCTGACGTCATGGCGGGTTGATTCCATTTTGATTTTTTTAGACATTTGACCGTCATGTCATGTGGTAAAAACTATCTTAAAGGGACACACAGCAATCTAAACTTTTTAAAACACGAGTTTTTTTGCATATTTGCTAATTATTTTTAATAATTATTTGAAGAGTACAAAGCAAATTGCATCTGACTAATTGTTGATTACATTGCACCAATAATATATTTACACCTTTGTAATTATATTGTAGAAAATGCAAACTATTGTTTGGGACGCTTGTTTCAGCCAAAGGTTTTTCTGCAGTAACTTGAGCAATTTTAATAATACGCACATCAATTATATATCATTAGAACTGGCATTTTTAGTGATAAATAAAACTACTTTACTTTTGAAAATCGATTGAGAAATAAATATTTTACAGCCAAAAAGATTTTTTGATGGGCCTTTTCCCATGTAAATTCCTTTATATTGGTGTGACAGCAGAAAATTAAGAAATGTCAAATAACTTCAGTAATACTTCATATTTTGCTATAAAACTTTCAGGGTTTCTTAATTTACTAATATCCAACAATTTAAAACCATTTTTGGATAAAATTCAAAAAAAAAAATATTTTCAAATTTTTCATGCAGCAGAATTTTGCATTGAAAATGACCCATCAAAAACAACTTTCGCACAGGATTTTTTTATTTATCAACCGATTTTGAAAAGTAAGGTATTTTTATTTACCACTAAAAATTACTGTTTCACTGATATACAACTTATTTAGGTAGTAGATTAATTTTATCTTAAAAGTCCAAAAAACCTTTGGCTGAAACAGGAAGTACGTTATAACGTACTCCATGGCTGAAACAAGCGCCCCAAACAGTAATTTAATTACCTTATGCTTAATTATATACAAGCAGATTTAAAGACAAAATATGGTGCTAATTTTGATGCTCCATAAACACCTCAAGATTGCCGTGTGCCACTTTAAACTTGTTTCATTCCATATTAGATTCATGCAACTTTTAAACTATTTAGAAATTTTAACTAATCAAAAGGCTTGTTAATAATTCATAACTCATTTCATTAATTGTATATGGAACGAAAACTCTTCAAGTCCTGGTATATTATAAACTAAGGAGATTAAAGATTAGCAAAAAGATGAGGAGTTTGATGGCAATAATGTTTCTTAAAGTATGCCATTTATAAATAGATGTTGTATTTATTACCTGTGTTTTTAGCTCGTCTGTTTTTGAAAAACAGTTGGTGAGGTATTGTCACCACTTGATTGTTGTCTGCGTCTTTCATAGAGCCAGGTTCTTTAACTCATGCTTATATTTTAGTAATTAATTTATATACATGTAATAAAGTTATGGCCCATTTTGACTTTAATAGAAACAATTGGTACAAGTTTTGTATAAGCCTGTATCTCGGAAACTTACAAATAATAGACTGAAACTTCACACATGTATAACTCATGTGACAGCCAGGTTCTATAACTGGTGCTATTATTTTTATATACTTATGTTTTAATTTTGTCAAAGTGTGTGACAGTCGAGCGTCATTATGTATGGTAGGCTGGGGTTTAAGATATTTCAAAAATATTATACGAAACTACTACGGAATAAATCTGATTGGTTACGACAATTTGGCATTTGAGTACTCTGTATACGACTTAAAGAAACTAATCTGTGGAATAACGGCAAAATTAAACTACAAACCCGTTAATTAATTAGAGGTTAATATACGGGCGTGGTGTGCCTTTTGTCGATAATGGCACACCTAGTGCCGTAATGGCGCGAGGGCTTTAGCCCGAGGGCCATTGCGGCACTTGGTGTGCCATTATCAGCAAAAGGCACACCACGCCCGTATATTGACCTTTTTATTACATACGTTACTATAAAATGGAGAAAAAGAAAAAAGAAAGAAAAAGAACAGGATCATTTGATGACGTCTTTGTGTTTCTTGATGACGTCAACGTCTTCGCGATATGACGTTGACGTTATCGCGTGAAGAGTACCGATTTTTACCTTTTTACCACGGCCGTATATTTACCTTTTGATTACATACCTTATTATAAATGGAAAAAATGAAAAAGAACAACAGGAGCATTGTTCAACCAAGTTTACTGTTATAATTAAGGAATTTAAAAGTTTGATTATTTTAAAACCCTGCTCATGTCATGTACAGTTATGCAAATTGATCCAATGTATGTATCTTTCTAAATCGAATCTATCAAAGACTTTTAATTTACTATATAATTAGGCTAAGGATAAAATCGAGTAACACACATTTTATCACCTAAGATGAAAATAAGGTCAAATCTCAACATTTTGGCAATGGAAAATCATGAATATACATCAATATTTTAACAGTACGGTAAAATTTAAACATATAAGTAAGACGCAAACACGTGACGTGGAAAATAAATGAATTCCATTAATATTAATTTAATAAATAACGTTATATATCAGGTGTTTTTTCCTTGTCTTATTTGAACACTATATTCACCGGGCAATGGAAATTGCAGTTAACAAACAACGACTTGGGGCTTTTTTTGCTCTCTTGGACAGATAATGAGCCATCGGAATTGTGAATAATTGGCAAATTCACAACTTGGGCTCCCTCAATTTCAGGGTTTTCATAACGTGTAATGGCCTGCAATGCCGTTTCAAGTTCCTGGGAATCACACACTAATTTGTCGTCTGACAAACTGTTATCATCTTTGACATAACTGTCATCAATGGATGACCCTTTGTTAATGTGACTTGTAGAAGCTAAGTGGCTGTGTTTTGAATTATCACCAGCTCCAGAGACTTTGTGCAGTATTGTTGACATTTCTTGCTGCTTACGGAGACTCACTGTGTTATAGTGATTTAAACTCAGCAGGTTTTTATGCCCCGACAGTTGTGCTACATCGGTAGGTGCGACCTGGGCATCCATCAACTTTGTTATAGTTGTTTTCCGTCCAGAGTGATTAGTATGCCTTCCAGAGAGTCCACCCTTTTCACTCATTGTCTTTGCAATTTGTCCGATTTTGTTCTTCCCCATTGGACCGTTTATGAACCACGCCGCACCATCTTTACTCTTTTTGCCATAATTAGGGTTGACAGCAACATAAAACCTTGCATCCGGTTTGCGCATTTCCTCTGGTCTTTTTTCAGCGTAAAGTTTATACAGTCTAACAGGACAAAACTCGTCATCTGAAAATATTAAAATGTGGCTCTAGCTGCTTACTTAGATACAGGTATTAGAGATTTGAAGGAGACAGTCATATTTCTTTGGTAAATCTAAATATGCAGGAAAACATATTTTATCTGTCTGTTTCTGAAAACTCTCGTAAAATGGTCATACCTCTGTAATTATCGATTTTCTCTTGAATATAAAAAAAAAACGAGAACTTTTGATATCAGAGATATATATTTCTTGTTTTACTTTTAAATGTAGAATACCTGGTTGTTCAAACATCTTTGGAAGAAAGGCACGGGGGTCGCTTGAAATGCCATTTCTAGTTTTTGTACATCTCTCTGTGAATGCCAGGTATTCCACCCCTGTTGATGTTCCACACAGCTCAATGTCTCCCCACAGCATCGTAGTATGTTCTTGACGACCACGAAGTCCGAAATGTGTGGTATTATTTAGCCACATTGCGTTTGACAAAGCCTCTGGATTCTCTGAAATAAGGGAATAAAGCTAAAGTGTATTGTGTGGCAAATATGCTAGTACTACGATTCATGAGTAATCAAATAGATCTACACATAAGGTCATGTTATTTGTAAACTGAAATTATTTTGTCATCGATTTTGTGACGTAGGAATCGGTATTGAGAAAATATATTGCTTAGTACTGGTTCTACCCAGGAAACCTGAACATAATCTTCGAAAGGGGGTGTTGCAGTATCGATCGATTGATTTTGACAGGGAAAAGGAATGTGTAATATTTGTGAATATCTTAGATTTTGCTGTTTGTAAAACCAATACAAATATAAATCACGTAGATATACGTACCACTACCAAGGAGACATTTCCTGCGCAAAATATTCAACTCGTCATCTGTGATAGGATCTGCTCTATTCTTTTTGTTTCCATAGCCTTCTCCTTTCAGTAGTTTTCTCTTGCTATCCATCACATCTCTGGAGTGCTTGAAGTCTAGATCTGTCAGAATGTTACTACCGTAGTTGTTGCCTATCAGGTATCTGTGGATGCTGCTTTGAATCCCCTTGACAGTGTCTGGCTCGTATTCACCGTTGTCTATTTTTCGTATGTTAATAAACATTCTCGCCAACAAAACGTTCAATTCCTTGGGAGGGATTTCAATTATGTCACGTTCTTCTCCGACACTTTGCAGCCATTCTCTCGCCCTTTTCAAATCTGATTTAGTTTTTGATTTTGTATTTGTATTTTTCATTCTGTTTACGAAGTCGTATTTGTCCTCTTCTTGCCTTTGTTTACTTATCATTCCGTCTATATGAAGTAAACTATCTGCAAGCATTTTTAATGTCCGCTCCGCAGCCATTTTAACGCTCCACTCGAGTCTTTGTGTTTTTTGATGACGTCAACGTCTTCGCGATATGACGTTAACGTCTTCGCGTGCGGAGACTCTGTTACTACTGTGCCAATTTTCCATAATCCATAATGGCACAGTGTGCCATTATGGATTTTGAAAAAGGATTGATAATGATTGTTTTTCTATTAAAATCTGTTACTATTTATAGTAACGTATGTAATAAAACTCTGTCCAGGTGTTCAGGTCATATAATACGTATATGTGCCGATTAAACGTGCAGTTTTTGTAACTGGTTCTTAAACTAATTGTGACTGAATATGTGTAAAATGAATTATGAGTTGGTAACTCTTAATTCGATGCTCCGGTTTTAGGGTTTGGCCTGGCTAGTTAAAATCGTTTATAACGTGTCCATAGAGTTTGGATTCTCAAAATATGTAAGTTATATATACCTCGTCATCAGTAGGTTTATATATGGTGTACACAAGCAAAGTTTTACGCAAGCGTAAAATAGCTGCCGAGAGGAAATAGCATATATCTGGGTAGAGACTGGAAACGAAGTTTAACATATTAAAAAACATATCAAGTCACGGGTGTTAAAACAATATTGAAAAAAATTATGTTGACGTAAACACGCCACGACCGTTTTTTAGCTCTACTGGCCAAAGGCCAGCAGAGCTTCTGGGATGGCGAGTTGTCCGTCGTCCGTCCGTCGTCCGTCGTTAACTTTTGTCTTGTTACCACCATAGGGCCTTCATTTTTCATCCGATCTTTACCAAACTTTAACATGTTGTTAATATCAATGTAAGCTCGGACAAGTTCGAAAACCAGCCAGATCGAAATAATTTCACCAGAGTTATGGCCCTTGTTTTGCTGAAAAATGCCGTATTAGGCCTTGTGACCACTCTAGCACCTTCATTTATTATTTGATCTTTAACAAACTTGCACAGATTGTTAATATCAATGAAAACTCGGACAAGTTCAAAAAAAACCAAATCTGATCAGTAACACCGGAGTTGTGGCCCTTGTTTTTTTCTGAAAATTGCTATTTTCTGTCTTGTGAACGCTCTAGCATCTTCATTTATTATTTGATCTTTACCAAACTTGCACAGCTTGTTAATATCAATGAAAGCTCGAACAAGTTCGAAAACCAGCTAAATCGGATCAGTAACACTGGAGTTATGGCCCTTGTTTTTTTCTGAAAAATGCTATTTTCTGCCTTGTGAACACTCTAGGGCCTTCAAGATTAATCGGATCTTTACTTAAGTTTGCCAGTGTATTTATGTCAATGAAAGCTTGAACAAGTTTTGAAAACCGGCAAGATCAAAATAATAAGTTATACTAGTACACGGCGTCGTTATTTTTTATTATTTTTTTTTAAATCTCAAAAGTCTTCAAACGAATAGCACATTCTTTAGATGATCTAAGAAGTGATTATTTAAATGTCAAAAGTCTTCAAAAGAATAGCACATTCTTTAGATGATCTAAGAAGTGATTATTTAAATGTTATCAAGTACACAAATGTGTTTCATTCATCCATGCATAACAAAAACAATAAACGGATTCAATTATGTGTTCTGAAAGATATAGCTTCCTCGCGCTTAACAGCTGCAGAGTATACTGAACAAATGGGGAAATAAACGCAAGCTTATAAACAGGAAAAAAACACAACCGATGTAGCACGTGTAAATGATTTAAACCACTTTTTTATGTCCAATATTTATGTAGCTGTTCAACATGCGTTACATGTTCTGTTCATCGGAACATTGTCGTGTTGTAGCATGATCGCTGACATTTCCTTTGTATTTGCACAGTTATATAAATTATTTAATTGACCCCAGTCATTCTGACAACTACCAGTAATCGGAAGTTAGATGAAGACAGATGAAATGGACATGCTACATAACAGAGTATGGCCTCATCTCGTTGGTTGATTTAACCAACTCGATGGGCGATACATATCTCGATGTTTAGATCAACCAACTCGAAGAGACCATACTCTATTTATTACATGAAAACCCACGACTTTCATAATATTACCTATGCGGCATTGGTGGGAATCTCATTTCCCTCTGAGACTGCTGTCCTAATTTATTCGTAAAACCCTATTTCATTTATCATGTGAAAATTAAATGTTAAAAAAAAATCTAGAGAAATTGTATTTTACCAGCTGATGTCTACGTTTTAATTCAAAATAGTGTGTATTTCTTTGTTTTTAGATAATATAAATGCAGTACCTTTTGGGTTTTAAAAATAAAGTATCTAATTACTTTGCATTTAAAAAGATTTGGAATGGATCATGAAAAGTAACTGATACAAATGCTCGTACAAGAAAAACAATAATTTAGTATAGTCATAACGCATTATATGAACTAATATGTTATGATTCACCAAACACTAATCAAGTCATAGAGATTATTTAACTGCTGGGATCGATTATAAGGAAATCCTTCACGAAATGATAGGCGTGTGGTTCTTTTCACGAACGAGCGTAAGAGAGTGAGTGGAAGAGAAAAAAAACACGCCTACCATCGAGTGAAGGATTTAGATATAATCGATCACAACATTTAAATAATCTATTTATTACATTTTTAATCAGATTATGTATTATTTTAACCAGAATTAGTCGCTTTATTTAGCGTTATCGGCGGATGACGCCGATGTCACCAACACGTTATTGACGTAATGACTCAACGCCACAGTTAGTTATTTTTGCGTTCGGAGTTAGTTATTAGTATTTAGCGATTATGAATATTCTTTCACTGAGAAATCCCAATCTTTCACCCATAAAAATGTAATAAATAAAGTTCTCCCGTCCAAACTATGTCATTAACAATAATTAAATTGATTCTTGTATAAGGCCTAGTTTAATGCAGAAGTACACTGAATATTCGACTGAAACGTGCATATATTGATGTTTGTACTCGTATTTGTAGTTTGAACATTACACTTTTCAATCGCAAGTTCTTTTGAAATATAAACTTTTGCCAACACAATGTCATGTAGATCTATGTCATTATAAAACAAACGCTTCAATATACTAGATACTATAAGTATGTAGACTAACACATTGAACATTATATGAATTTGTCATTGTTCTCAAACACCATTCTTTATTAATATTGTGAGGTATATGGGTTTCCAAATGCTTTCACCGGTTGATGCTGAATCGGCTTCTTTTTTATCGCCATATTGCGCCCCCTGTCTAGTTTCTTCACATTGCCCTGCGCACTGACCCACTTCCGGTATAAGATCAGTGAAGTGCCTGCAAATCCGAGAAAGCCCGTCCCGAGGACGATGATCGTTACAATAAAAATGGCGGCGTTTAGACAGAGCGTTTCTTTCGTAACGATTTCTGAAAACATAGAGTAAATATGGCCACATTGTGAATTATACATTGTATTAGTTTAGTAAGATGAGCATATATTTAATTTACACGCAAACGACCTGGCTAAGAAGTGTTATCAACACAATTTACAGCCCACTAATACTGATATAATACACACATTGTTACCACTTCGGATACGTCTACATGAATTGAATTGAATTGGCTTTTATAGTCACACCGACAGCTAAGGTCATATGGCGACTTTGCAGCTTCCGTTGGTGGAGGAAGTCCCCAGTTGCCCTACAACAACATGTTGATGCAACAGACACTATACAAGCTCTCCTGCACGTGTCAAACAGAACATGAGATGTAATTCTAATTATAGATGATAGTAATTCGATTCCCCTTCAACGCATTTTATTTTAATACTTACCCTTTAATGACCTTGAAATGTTATATAAAATGTTACGGTTATATGGACATTGTTCAAACTTGAAATTCAACGATCGGGTTCGATTCTAACTTCAAAGATAAATGAGTATGATACCATGGTATTTTTATCTTCGTCTGCGGATGTGTTTTAACGGTAGATTACCCAAGATGGCCGCCAGTGGTAAATATAATTGTTCATGGGAAATACATATACAAGTGCGTAGGTCTGTATATTGCCCAGGACGTTTCGTACACAAGTCGTTTCGCATCCAAATGTAGTTCTTATAAATTCATATCAATCTTAAAATCTACTCACGAATTTCCGAGTATTTTTCAACAATCTTGACCTTTGCTCCCACATCAATGTCGAAATTATCCGCTTTTCTTTTTTCTCTTCTACTGCTATTGTCAGAGTTTTGCAACGTTCCGCCAGCGGTTATTTCCCCCACGACGTTATTGTTGGTGTGAGTCAAGTCTCTTCTTTTCCTGCCCCAGCCGGCGGTTCCACTGCAGTCTGTCTGAAATATGCACACATGTATCTTAATCATTCACCTTTATAGAGATATTATATTTAACTATTTTCACGCACTGATGACGGATGGTAGGAATTCATTGGCACGGATTACAGTACGTTTTCGAATGAGGTAGGTTGTTTTTTTGGCATGGATATTCTTTCTTTCTTTCTTTCTTACTTTCTTCAATATGCCTTTTCCTTACTTTATGAAAAGCGAAACAATCTAGTTGTTACATTTATTTATTACCTCCCCTTTACCGTTATATCGATTTCTGTAAACACAATTCAGGGAGGGTGGTCGCCTTGTATCTATTTTAGGGTGGTCACCTTGTTTCTATTGTAGGGTGGTCACCTTGTTTCTACTGTAGTACATGTCTTACCTCCTCGCATTCGTCTTTACACACTTGAAGGATGCACGAGAAATTCATCTGTATGGATCCGTCCTCAAGGTTTGTCGCCCTGAATGCTCCGAATTCGCTAATAAGGTAACCAGTCTTGATCCGAGAAAAGTCCGGGAACAAGTCTGGTTCTGTCGCACAGCTTTGAATAAAACATGGCACTGCACAAATATTTAGGGTTAACATGTGTACATTTGAAGATTTAAGTTACACTAATTTAACATTAATGATACTGATATATACGCTGATGAACTTATATTACGTAAATGACACTTACATTAACGATACTTACGTCAATGAAACTTACGTTAATGATAATGCCGTGAATTGATACTAACGTTAATGATGTTTACGTTAATGATAGTTACGTTTATTGATACTAGCGTTAATTATACGTACGTTAATGATACTAACCTTAATGAACTGGCCTTAATGATATTTACATCAATGATACTAACGTTAATGATACGTATGTTCATGATACTTACGTTAATGACTTAGATTTTAGTTAAAAGAGTACGTTTTTTCACATTAATGATACTGATATTTACGTTAATGAACTTACGTTAATGATACTTATATTAATGATACTTACGTTAATGAAACTTGCGTTAATGAACTGGCATTAATTGATATTTACGTTAATTGACACTTACGTTAATGAACTGGCTTTAATGATATTTACGCTAATGATACTTACGTTAATTGATACTAACGTTAATGAACTTGCACTAATGATATTTGCGTTAATGATGCTTATGTTAATGAACTGACGTTAATGATGCTAAAATTCCGCTAAATGTTCGAACTTCCGCTAAATGTTATAAATCTTACGCTAAATGGTAAAATAACTTCTGCTAAATGTTAAAACTTCCGCTAAATGTTAAAAATTTACTAACCGATAATTGTTATAATTTGTATAATTTAGCGTTTAGTGGAATCCGGTAAAGGCTAAATGTTAAATGTCAGAATTATATTCATCGAATTGTGTAACAGGACTGTTTGAATGCTGTTTTCGGAGAAAAATGAAATCGTAATTGCAATTGAATGAAATCACAAGTATTGGAATGGAATAAGTGCAACTCTTTAAAAGTATTTTCATGAATGAAGATACGTGAAATTTATTGAATCCATGAATATATAACGACAAAGTTTAGCGTTATATCGGTTTTATTTATAATGCCAAAAAGAAGCGAAAAAGAAGCCAATCAGCTTGTCCACACTGTCACTTAAAAATGTTTTTTTTATATTTTATCAATTTGCATTTGAATGATTATATCAGAAAATTAAATTCTGATGAAGGCTGTCAATCCGAGACATTACAAAGTCTGTGTTGTTATTTTTTTAACTATCATTAAGGATTATATCAATAAGACCTTGTCCAAGTTTCACAGTGAACGATATCGACACATTCATTGCGTAGTTATTGCTTTTGATAAAAACAGCAACACTTAGTTCAGCTCGATCGCAGGTGAATTGGACGCTTTGTATTGAAAATATAATTTTACGCCAGTTCAGTAATTTTTGACTGGGTCGCTATTTATTTCTGTAAAAATAACAGGTATCAACTGCTATATGAAACACAGTCAAAACCCATATAGCAATTTAGATCGCCGCCAGTAAGGGGCAAAGTTGGCCCAGCATATGTAATAGAGTCTGGTCTCAGCGAGTTGGTTATAAACATCGAGATGGGCGTAGCCCTGTATAGCCCACCGACGTTTTTTAAATAACCAACGACCTCAGACAAATTCTATCTGTTTTGTAGTATGGTGCAATTGTAGCATGGTTACTGAAATTCCCTTTGTATTTGCAGGTTTAAATAGTTTAATTGAAAATAGAGCCTCGCAAAAAAAAAGCCTTTTCTTTTCTTTTTAGATCAGTTACGGCAGTTTTCAGTCACTGCTTGGTCTTGAAGATACACAGCGCACCCTCAAATACAGCTGATTTTGTGTTATAACAATTACCTGACAGAGACACACCATCAACACTGTGTGTGCTCAGAGGTGCGCTCTATATTTTGTGGACAAGAACCTTGCCCAGAAAGGAAAAAAATCGACAAAATATGTCTAATTTATTTTATACAGTATAGAAAATTACAGATAGACCTATATCATGGTGTGAAAATAAATAAGGTTTGCAAAGTGAGACATAATTTTGGTGTGAAATTAAGAAAGTTGGCAAAGTGAGAATAAACCCAAGGAACACGTTTCTAGTTGATTAGCAAGGTCACACAAATATTTGTTAAATTATCTTATTGGATAAAATAAACTGAATTTAAATATTGAACAAATGAAGCGGGAGCGATTGGTAAATATAATGACGTCATGGTTTGTATCAACATCCGGCATTCATTGCGCAAATGGCGTCCTGGGAAACTGAGATTCTTGAAGCCGTTGTAAACTTGTGCTTGTGATCGACGGAAAGGTACTTGGACATTATTTATTGCGCGGAAAACGACATATTGTGCATAAGGAATAGTGCCGATGAGTTTGTGCGCCCGCGGGAGCTTCTACAAAGGCTAAACGCCGGTCCACGGGGGTCTGTATAGGCGAATAAAACGGACTGGCTTAAGGTCAATTTTTAAAAACATGTAGGTTTTCTGTGTTTTTCGAGGCCAGAGCTTCTCTGGAGTGTTGTGGACATATACCCGTATATATTATTGGAAAGATAATTTATTCCGTTTTCGATTGCAGCATATGCCAGCTCTGTGGGACTTCAACAAAAACTAACACCGCAGCTGTTGTTTTGAGATGCATGCCTACATTAAGGATTTCCTCCCACATTCTGTTTTTAATAGATATACAATTCTTTTTTTTTAAAAAACGGTATCTATGCTATTACCCGCACAACCCAGCCCATCCCACGCCATAGCCCCACCCCTCTCCAACTCACCCAGTAATATAAATGTGATTCATTAACACGAGGACACCGGGGCCGGGATGGGAACAACTCCCATATTATTTAAGTAGTCGACCTCTAGGCATAACCTTTGACATCTTATTTGAATCCGTTCTGTAACTTTTGTCCCATTTGGATATCTAAATATATTTAATTACTGTATTTAGAGCATATTTCTTTTTTTATGTTTAATTAACACATCTAAAAAGCTGATTTAATAGTCCTTATTTACGTACATTTGCATTTACACGATACTACATGCAACAGAGATGAATGGAATCAGTCAGTTTGCTACGGTGTTCTTTAGGGCAATCGTACCATCGCGTATCGACTTTTACAAGTGGTGCGATGACACGATGGTACGATGGCGATGGTATGATAATGATAACGCGATGACCATCGTACCATCGCCATCGTACCATCGTGCCATTGTACCATCGCCATCGTACCATCGCGCATCGACTTGTAAAAGTCGATACGCGATGATACGATGGCCCTAACGGATCACCGTAGTTTGCACTTCGCAGCATGTGTTATATACTATTTAATTAATACGACTTTGTGGTGAAGTTAACCCACTGGTCCCTACTAATTGTCTACTGACCTGAAGGTTGAGATTGCTAGCCCCATATACGGCAGAACAATTTAAATCTATATTACGTCCAAATATTTCAAAAATATTATATAGAACTACTATCGAATTAATCTGATTGATTGGTTCCTATAATTCTACATTTTCTTTTGTAATGATATCATTATAACATGCAACTGAGTCGACTAAAACAGTACTGTTCATACCATTACATACCTCACACAACTTTGTTGACTTTTAACATTTAGAGGTTAACGGATTCCACTAAACTGTTAAATTGTATAATATTTAGCGTTTAGTAATTTTTAACATTTAGCGGTGCTACAAATTACGTTAATTGATACTAACGTTAATTGATACTAACGTTAATTGATACTAACGTTAATGAAACTTGCGTTAATGATATTTATGTTAATGTTGCTTACGTTAATGATGCTTACGTTACTAATACGTAAATGCGCATGGTGGCAATGCCAACCAGAGATGTAACTAACAACTAAGTGATGATGAACGGTAAACACAGATTGGGTAGCTTTAAGATTAATATTTTACAAATCGTTGACGATGAATAAGTAGCTTTAAAACTATGGAGGAATATAGCAAACACAGGCTGGTAGCTTTAAGGTTACTATACTGAAAGGGAAAAGAAACGCATAATCAAAAAAATGCCTATATTACACTATTATTCACACATAAGTCCACGTAATATTCCAGATATATCGCAATGTGTTTGGTACAAAAATGGGCTACAGCTAATTCAATACAGAAAGGTCAATTATTTCATATAGTAGAACTTGTATTAAAAGTATACTTTGTTACACGAAATTCATAAATGTTGAAGTTTCACTTGAAAAAGTCAAGCCATTTCAGAATTCTGTTTAATGTTAAGAGATTGCAACGTTTAAAGCCTCCTAAGTTTGCTCACCAGTTTGAGCCAAATGCGCATTCTGTCGGTAATAAAACTTTAAAGTGGTAACCATTGGTGTGTTTAAACAATCTTTCCAGAAGGACAGGCCTAATGTCGCCCTCTACCATTCGATCAGCAGTAGCATATTCAACATACAATATATAGCGAAAATACCCATTATGCGTTTATTTTTCCTTTCAGTATATACAAGTCGTTGACGATCACTACTACTTTAACAGTAGTGAGGAATATGGCAAACACCAATTATATAGCGTTGATGTTACTTACAAGTTGTCGATGATGACAATATTGGAAGCGAGGCAGTACCGGGCTTTAATGTCGAAATCCTCTAGGGAAAAAGAATTTGTATTAAAACGATGAGTAGTTTGTCAGAAATAATTGTAAATAAGTTGAAAATGTAGATCGTGCTTATTCACAATCATTATAATTATTAAATACAAAGAACAGAGAAAAAATTAAAAAGGAACCACATGTCCGTATTATTATAATTTATTACATTTCTATGCGTGAAAGATCGGGATTTCTCAGTGCAAGAGTATTCATAATCGCTAAATATTAATAACTAACTCAGAACACAATGATAATTAACGTTGCTAACTTAGAACACAATAATAACTAACGTTGCGACGTCATCCACCGATAACGTTCAATAAAGCGAATATTTGTTTTGCAAAAACGTAATTTAAAATGTAATAAATAGATTATTTAACTGCTGGGATCGATTATTGGGTAATATTTCACTTGATGGTAAACGTGTTTTGTGTTTTCACTCACTCGCGTGCGCTCGTTCGTGAAAAGAACAACACTTCTACCACTCGTGAAGGATTTCCCTATAATCGATCCAAGCAGTTAAATAATCTCTATATATTTGACCATTCATATTTAGCTCGTCGATATAATGATGAAAATTTCCTCTTTATGTATTTATTAATTCATGAAAAAGTGCAGTCTTTCTGTCATTATGTCTGAGTGTGCTTGTGTCAACCACGGAAACGATACCCGTATTTCGGAAAAATACGAAATGGATGCCATCGCTTCAATTTGTTTGCATGAAAAGTTTTTAGACGTTTGTCTTAAAGTAGCTACCCTGCCAACAACAGCCACTTTTTAAAACATATGTACACAGTTTCTAAACCTACTGACGATGAGATATATACATATTTTGGAGAATCAAAACTCTACAGACACACTGTAAACGGCTTTAACCATCCAGTACCAAATCCCAAACATGTAGCGTCGAATTAAGAATTCATAATTCATTTTACGCATATTTATTCACGGGTATTTTAAAACCCCATGAATAAATATATACCTTTAATTGGCACATATACATTATTATATAGCCTGAACACATGGACAGCGTTTTGATAGACGGCTTTGTAATGTAATTGTTATTTGGCTAAAATAACCAGTCTCTTCTTAAAAAACACGTCACAGATGATCTAGGTTAGTGTATTTATACATAAAAACATGTTTTAGTTCGATATTTTCACACATATTAGATATATATATATGCATACGCATACAAGTATACTAGCCATATGCACATATATGTATTTTGAAAAGGACATCTAAGAGTTACAATGTGGGTAGTAAGTCTATATTAAGTTATTATGCCCCTTAGATAACAAGCTGCAAGTATATCGAATACACTGTTTTGCGAAGTCCGGCCTTCAGACGCTTGGCTTTCTGACCAGTATGCCAACGGTATATATTGTACGCTTCAGTTGGCTTTACGAGCCGCGAGAAATACAAACAAATAAATATGTATCGTATTTATACATTGAGAGAGCTTACCGCTCCACAGTTGTCCGAGCTGCAGCGACATGATAAGGGTGTCGGTAAGTTTGACCTCTGTCCCGCTGACCTCTTCCTCAGATACGACCTTGTAGAAGGTCATGGCCGCCGACGGCTTCACCGTCATATTGAGACTACCATCGTCGCTTTTGTCTCTGAAAAACAGGTGCACGATGTTGTCATGTGTTGTTATTTACAGCCACAATATATCATGTAAAATCACGCATTGTCACGGCATATCACGTCACGTTATGTCACGAAATATCAAGCAATGTCACGGAATTTCAGTATCAGTGTTGTTGTTGTTGTTGTTTTTAATTCGCAGAAATTTTGCATTCTATGAATAAAGACAAAACAGAATTATTAAATTTAAATCCCCTACATAATAAAACTTGACACATGAAAAATCATATGAACCTCATATACGAAAATCATATAAAAAAATGTATGATCTAGACATAATTTGATAAATCATAAAAAGGTTAGATATGAAAATCATATGAGGCCTCCTTTTTATGATTTTCAATAAATATTTCATATATATGACATACTAAATCAAAATTAGTTTCATAAATGTCAAACATTGTTATTAGCAAATAACTCACAAAACCGAATACAATATAATACGAAGTGGAGGTTACAGGATTTGAGATTATGGGGGTGTGCGCAACTTTTTTTTTAAAAGTTAAAACCAAAATCACATGATTGTTCGTATTTTCTCAAATTTTAGGAGTGGTGTGGGGAGGGCACGCGCCGGTGCATCCTCTCCAACACTCCCGCCGCCACACACACCCTAAATCCGCTCATGATACGAATGCATGTTCAATTTCTTTAACATAATAAGATTTAATGCCACGATAATACTCACGATACGATAAGCATCGTGATATTTGTCTGACGATACGATATGTATCGCGATTTTCAGTTTCTTTAAATAATACCTTATTTTCCCAATATATTTTAAGCAAAAATAAAAAGTACTCTTTTTTCTTTCCCTTATTATATAGACAGCAAAACAGGAAATAATAAATGATGTATATATAATAGTTAGATTAGACCAATACCAATAGTCCAAATAAAACATTTTTTTTAAAAATTACGCACACAAGGGAGTTATCCCTCTTTTTCTTAAACCATGCATTTTGGTAACAACACATGAAATCTACCAAAATTACCTCAATTTGTCCAAGACAATATTCTCTATACGTTGCTTTCGAAACAAATCACAGAGAAAAAAAACACCGATTGTTAGCAGCTTTTGATTATCAAAAATCATCAAGTTACCTCCCTTTAAGGTTTCCATAGCATCCATAAAAGAGTATTGCTTAACAAAACTTGAAACTGTTTAAAGGAATATTTAGTTCTCAGCGAAGTGTGCTTAAAAAGTGTGCATAATAAAACTTGACACATGAAAAATCATATGAACCTCATATACGAAAATCATATAAAAAAAATGTATGATCGAGACATAATTTGATAAATCATAAAAAGGTTAGATATGAAAATCATATGAGGCCTCCTTTTTATGATTTTCAATAAATATTTCATATATATGACATACTAAATCAAAATTAGTTTCATAAATGTCAAACATTGTTATTAGCAAATAACTCACAAAACCGAATACAATATAATACGAAGTGGAGGTTACAGGATTTGAGATTATGGGGTGTGCGCAACTTTTTTTTTAAAAGTTAAAACCAAAATCACATGATTGTTCGTATTTTCTCAAATTTTAGGAGTGGTGTGGGGAGGGCACGCGCCGGTGCATCCTCTCCAACACTCCCGCCGCCACACACACCCTAAATCCGCTCATGATACGAATGCATGTTCAATTTCTTTAACATAATAAGATTTAATGCCACGATAATACTCACGATACGATAAGCATCGTGATATTTGTCTGACGATACGATATGTATCGCGATTTTCAGTTTCTTTAAATAATACCTTATTTTCCCAATATATTTTAAGCAAAAATAAAAAGTACTCTTTTTTCTTTCCCTTATTATATAGACAGCAAAACAGGAAATAATAAATGATGTATATATAATAGTTAGATTAGACCAATACCAATAGTCCAAATAAAACATTTTTTTTAAAAATTACGCACACAAGGGAGTTATCCCTCTTTTTCTTAAACCATGCATTTTGGTAACAACACATGAAATCTACCAAAATTACCTCAATTTGTCCAAGACAATATTCTCTATACGTTGCTTTCAAAACAAATCACAGAGAAAAAAAACACCGATTGTTAGCAGCTTTTGATTATCAAAAATCATCAAGTTACCTCCCTTTAAGGTTTCCATAGCATCCATAAAAGAGTATTGCTTAACAAAACTTGAAACTGTTTAAAGGAATATTTAGTTCTCAGCGAAGTGTGCTTAAAAACATCAAACATTAAAGCGCTGTTCAAGCTGTCCTACGCCCTAAAACACCGGCCTACGAGTATTGGAATACCAGCAAAAAAGGGGGTACTTTTTTTTGATGAGTATATGAGCATATAAAGGATAAATATAAAAGCTACTGACAATAATACCACTGAATCAATATCAACTAATAACTAGCTACAAAGAAAGATACTTGTTATTGTGAATACGATATTCAGGTATCGTCTCCTGTACTGCGATACAGGTCCGACGATACCTGTATCGTCAGAGAAAATATCGCGATACAGGTCCGACGCTACCTCTATCGTCAGAGAAAATATCGCGATACAATCGTATCTGGATTAATCGTTGTAACCTGAATACTCACGCCGTGTTTTTAGAGTCGGTAACGATAAGATCGCTCCTGTCTGCTACACAGAAAATAGGAATTTGTTTGTCAGCCCCCGTCTGGAACCCCTCATTCTTCTGGATGACAATCTTAAACAGCATCTCCTGACAAATGTAGGAATATATCAGAAGGGAAGATCATTAGTTGTTGTGGGGGTGAGTGATAAGGGGAAGATACAGATGCGACTTTAATGTCAACTGTTCGTGACGTAGTGTATAAGTAGTTAACACATGGCAATTACGTAATGAAATGAACTGTACCAATAGATTACGAATAGTATATGATATATGATCAAGAAATTAATTGTTATTGCACAAGATGACAACACGTCGTAATGCATGGCACTAAACATAAGATAATATCATTATATCGAAGTAGCTATTTCAACAACAGCCACATTTTATATGTACACCGTTTTAAACTGATGACGAGGTATATCTGTTACTTGCATATTTTGAGAATCCAAACTCTACAGACACAATACAAACGGCTTTAACCAGCCAAGCCAAAACCCAAAACTGGAGCGTCGAATTAAGAGTTACCAACTCATAATTCATTTTACACATATTCAATCACGGGTATTTTACGAACCCGTTAATAAAACTTTACTTTTAATCTGCACACGTAAATTATTATATGACCTAAACACCATGATCGAGTTTTGATGAACGGTTTTGTAGAGTGTGTCGTTATTTGTGGGGTTAGTTTCTTTAAAGACGATATAAGTACATCCTATTTTTGACTTGTGACAAGGTAGCTCCGTGGTGTAATGGTTAGCATAGCGGCTTTGTAACCCAGGGATCGCACGTTCAATCAAAGCCAATTATCGAAATACTTATAAAAAAGGATGTCTTACCTTATCAGACCTTCGGGTTAAATAGAGGTCAGCTCGCTAAAAGGTCCAGTGCAATAGAGCGAGGATAAATAAACGCTTATACGCACACATGATATTGTGGGGCACATACCCATTCTATCCCGCAATCCACAAACTCGAACTCGTACAAGGCCAGACCGTCCTTTGTAGCCTGTTTACATCCCTCCCCCTGTCCCTGGATGTATATAACACCGTTACTGGAGGCCCCGTATGTAGAAACAACCAACTTACTCTTGGTACAACTCTCCACGTTCACTGAAAAGAATATATTCTCAATGGGTACGTTAGTAGTATAGTAAGTGGGATGGGGTATTATCAGGACAATTTTTGCCTCGCAACTGGTAAACAAGCAATTATAAAGTTGTCTCCAGCTGTCCTTAATGCAAAGATGCAAACGCCAAATGACGATGCTGTACTTGCTACCAAACGCCCCAACAACTATATAAACTGCTTGATTGCCCCGTTCGGGAAAACTCTCCTGGTACCCCACTTTCTACTACTCATCAATTTGGTTTATCAATACAGACATATTATTTTGTTTATGCTATAGGCTAGATTATTTTAATGAAATTGATTATTCGGATCATAATCACTATTATCAAACAGTTCTTTGTCGTTATACAAATATTTCGTTTTAATTTCATAACACAAAGAATCAGTATCAGTAAACAACAATTTAGTTTGTTTACCATAATTATTTGCAATGTAGTTGTAATGGAAATCATACATCAAATATGTTGACAAGTCTAAAATACACATACCAACGTAACAAGGACGATTTACAATTAGTTTTTCTTTTATTCTGTGTATAGCAAATAAATTTTCATTAAACATTTTACAAGTTCTTCCTGCATATTTTAAAACGACCTCCTCATCATGAGTCAATTTGACATTAACTCTCTTCAAATTTTCCAAAGTCTTACCAAAAACTGAATTGTTCATTAGTTTAAAGAAATCCTTTTCGAAAGCATTCTTACCGACTTTTCTTTTAACAGTATTAAAGTCTATGTTTACGTTTAACCACTCTGATTCCTCGAACTGTAGCATTCTATGTATTTTTGTTACTTTACATACAGTTTCAAGTTTCTGTAATGCACAACATATTTGTTTTTATCCTTTAGTGTTGTAACAAGTCTGTTAACGTTACTTGATCCTAAATGAAACTTTTTTTAAAGCCTTACAATAATCTGACAACCACTCATCTTTTATATGTAATCTCTCAGGAGCAAGAGTGTAGTCATTATGAGAGTCATGTAGTTTTTCAGGATACTCAAGATCACACTCAACAATATAGTTTGATTTTCCTTTTTCAATCTTACTGACCCGCTTAAAGTTGCCAGTAGGCAGTGATTGGGACATAGCCCGTCCATACAAGTTATTTGCATCGAGGTATATTATATATTTACTTTCTTTCTGACTATCATAGTTTTTCATATATTTATTATTAGCCGTTGAATATCTATTTGCAATATAACTTCTTCAACCTCTTAGCCCTTTTTCTGAAAAACAAATATTGATCAATATCAGTTATTAAATCAAGTTGAACTCCAGTCATATTAAGACATGCATACCAAGATAATCCGGGACTACTAAAGTAATGGCAAGGATCTCATTTGTAATACTCAAAACACGTCTTTCTTACGTTCTCAAAAACATCTGTTAGTAACAGCACCTCAATTTTAAGATATAGGTCATGATATTCTCCCATGTTTTTAAAATGCTTTCCATATTTGTTTCGCATGTTCATAATCTGCATCTGAAATATGTTCATCATTTAACTTAGAATAAAAACTATCTTTATTAGGTAATCATTTTTCTTTGAAACGCTCACAGCTATTCATATAATCATAAGGATAACCACCTTTTCTTTTCACTAACTCTAACTTTTCACCAGGATACTATTGTGATGTAAATGTAAATAATGGGATGTTTTTTACTAAACTATCAAGTGATTGAGACATAAATTAAAAACTATCAATAAACACTAAATATTTTTCTAACATAAACGCCATGTATTTTTCCATGTTATTTGGTATAACATTTATTTATTTTTTAAATTTCCAATATGATGTTTTATAAAATGTGAATCATATCCTCTTATTTTCTAGTCAATCTGAAATCAAGATTACACGATTCATGAGCACTTCCTCTAAACGTTCTAGTTATGTGACAATGATCTCCAACCATCTTGTCCCCGATCACATACTTCTTATTACAAATATGATTTTTTTTTAGATTTGTTAAAGATTTTGTCATTGTTAAATCTTTTTTTAAAATGCTGCGACATAGTTTCCTACAATATTTTTCTTCTTTTATCATTTTTTCTATAAACTTATAAACAGCCTTTGGTCCTCTGTATGTCACAACTGGTTTAGAATATGTATCATCATAACAACAAACAACTTTGTATCCGTACCCACAATCAATATGCTTTTGATATGCTTCTTTCGGCGTATGATTTTTTAGGATTACCAAGAGTTAAATAAATGTCTTCAGTTATTGCTTCAAAGTCAGCATATATAACAAACGGAACCATTAATTGTCTATCGCAGTTTTTAAACTGAACCTATTCGTTTTCTTTTGGCATTTTTATTGCTTGCTAACGACGGTGACCGATGGTAGCCGACGGTTTCCGAGTGTGCTTTCGGTAACCGATGGGAGAACGCATTGTAGATGGGCATCGTTATTGCGGACACTACTGACGCCATACTGCAAACGTCAACTTGCGTTTTATTCATCTGTGTAATTATTGTTTGTTTCTGTGCGCGTTTTATGTATACTGTGGTCTTTGAATGCTACATTTCCTGTTCTGCCTTTATCCTTAAAACATTGGAATTTGCCATTTGCTGCATGCGTTAAACTCGCATAAACGCCGAAATATGGTAAACAATAATGATAAAACAATTGCAAGAGAAACAACTACCGCCAACGTATTTGCAGACAGTGGAATAACCATTTTCTATTCAGACACATTGGATGCGTTCGCATTACCCTCAGCCTTTCTACTGATGCATATTGGATGCGTGCGAATAACCCCAGTCTTTCTACTGATGCACATTGGATGCGTGCGTATAATCCCAGTCTTTCTATTGAGGCACATTGGATGCGTGCGTATAACCCCAGTTGTTCTACTGATGCACATTGGATGCGTGCGTATAAACCCAGTCTTTCTATTGATGCACATTGGATGCGTGCGTATAATCCCAGTCTTTCTATTGATGCACATTGGATGCGTGCGTATAACCCCAGTCTTTCTATTGATGCACATTGGATGCGTGCGTATAACCCCAGTTGTTCTACTGATGCACATTGGACGCGTGCGTATATCCCAGTATTTCTACTGATGCTCACTGGACGCACGCTGCGTATAACCCCAGTATTTCTACTGATGCACATCGGATGCTTATGAAAATATTATTTTCGTGAGGTAAAAATCGTGCAATAAGGTAGATATTAGTCAATGGTAAGGAGGGTTCCAAGAAAATGTATGGTTCCTGATGTCTGCATTTTCTTTTCGCGATTTTTTACTGGTCATATACTCTATTGCATTTCCCATAGGCCTACATTATAGCCTTTTGGTCTTCAATCCCTATTTCTAAATAAGAAAAAAACTAACTTTTCTTAAAGAGCTATCTTAGATACACTCAAAAATGACGAGCAATGACGAGCAAATTGGGGATAATGTAATGCTTTCAGCCTCTAAGACTTCACTGAAGGTAGGCACCCCCAGAATGGCAGTAAATAAATTGTACGTTTTGTAAATATACCCTCAGTACAATTTTATCAACAAAATGCAAATTTTAATCATAATATGCTAAATGAACCTGTTTTATGATGGACATATAATATGTTGATGTTTTATGGGGATTTGTTATGATTTGGGTGATTTAATTCAATCAAAATCTATCTTACAATCTGACTATATACCCTAATACATGTAATAGACCCTATACTTTTTTCAGCTAATCAGAAGTACCAAATCAATAGTGGTATGTGACCTACTGTTTGCAAAAGAGTTTAATAGTAAAGTTCGCGTGCAAAAGAGGCATTTGATCGTGTTTGGCACGATGGTTTGTTTTTAAATGTGTCTGAACTTAGAATCGATACCGATATTTACAAGGCAATTGTTAACCTGTTTCAAAAAAAAAAAAAAAAGAGAGAGAAAAGTGCCGCAATGATGACGATATTGCTACCGTCAAGTTGGTGGCCGATATTATCTGGGAGGTTCATCCTTCATATAAAGGCTACAAGATTACTGTCACTGGTTCTGTATGTATTTTTCCTAGCAACACATCTTCATGTGATGAGTTCAAAGTCCATTTTGGAGCAATTTTAAATTATATATATTAATAGATGGCCTAAAAATCAGAGCTTAGAATTATGTTTTCTGGTTGTAATTTCTACCTTCGTGTAGTAAAAAAAAAAAAATCGATCTACCTACCCTATTATTTTGAAACACGACTCTTTTTTTCTTGGCCTAAACGGATTAATTCAAGAGCTAGATAATTCAGGTTTGGGATTCTGTATAATAGATATAAAGTTTGGCTGTCTAGCAGTATCCGACGACAAGATCCTGAATTCTTTTTTAAAAAACGAATAAAATTATGGACATTTATTGCCAATATTCATGCAAATGGCGTGTATTTGTACAAACCAAATAAATGTGCAGTGATTGTCTTTAATGAAAGTAAACGGGATTATGAAACAAGTAATAGAAATTGGAAAATTGGTCCTCACAAGGTGGAAGAAACAGATAATTATATTCATCTTGGTATAAATTGCAATACATATATGAATATAAAAACAAACGTAACTGAATCATGTGCGAAGTTTTGACGTACATTTGTAAGCCTTGTAAACTCAGGTATACATGGAAATGGACTGCATCCGATGACTTCCTTAAATATGTATAAATCTATTGTACTTCCAAAGGCATTATATCGATGCGAGTTATGGTGTGAACTGTCTTTTTGTACTAATGGTTTTTTCCCTGACATTTATCGAACTTTACATAAATATTCTTTAATGCACTTTTATGAAAACTTTTTGTAATCAGGTAATTTTCCTTCAACCGTTGCGTGGAAGCGAGCCATCAATAAATCCGTGTGTGGTAAAGAGGAATCCGAATGAAATGGCCGACTTCAATCGGAAAGCAATTTAATACAGTTTTTACTTGTTAAATGCACGTTACAAGATACGTGCAAACTATGTCATATGTGCACGGAGTTTCCAAAGTATAAAGCAAAATGTCAAACAACGATTGTTATAATATTGAAATTGTTTACTGATGGCACGTATACCCAAACATGCAATAAATGTATTAAAGCGAAACGTCAGTGCGCTAGTAGAACATAATATTTTCTACTGTCTGTTTTAATAATGAAACTGTTAGAGATGCTTTATGGGGAAAGTTATATACTGGGGTGGGGACTGTGGTGTTTAAAGAACTTATCTCTTTATCACCAAAACTTCAGATCTTGACAATGATAGCTGGTCTGCAACCTTATGTAATGGATGACATAAGTAATCTATCATGTTACAAAATAGCTGTAAATGCATTTGATATGATGTGGTGAATCGTGCGAATATTGAATCACGTTGCGTTTAAATACAAATAAAAAATAAATAAAAAAAAACACGTTTTATCATTGTGAAGTAGTTTTGTATATCGCTTGGAATACGAAATAAGTAATGTTATATATCTACAATTGTTTGGATGCATATGTATTCATATATATTTTCACAATCTTATGTGTCATTTTCACAATTTTGAGAGTGATTATTAGTGATTAGACAGCTGCGTGAAATTGGCTCAACATAGACAATCGACATTCGACATACGACATACGACATTCAAAAACATCCTTCAAAGTGAATGTCATTTCACGCGAAATACAACATTCGACATACGACATTCGACATATGACATTCAAAACCATCCTTCAAAGTGAATGTCGTTTCACGCGACATACAACATTCGATATACGACATACAACATTCGACGTATGACATATGACATTCGACATTCGACATACGACATTCCAAAACATCCTTCAAAGTGAATGTCGTTTCATGCGACATACAACATTCGACATACGACATCCGTAACCTACAGGCAATTGGTAATAATATCATCACCTTCGAGATGTTGAAAACATTCAACCTGTTTTTGTTTGGGTCATAGATTTAAATACGTATGTAGGTCTATGCTTGGGTGTAATCTCTTTATTAAATTTACGCGCAGGATCTGTAATGTTCTGATCGGAATACATGTTTGTCACCAAGTAACCGGTGTTCATATACGCTAAAACTGATTGTTTTTTAATAAATAAATTATTTTTGTAACCAGATACAGTTTTTCACACTATTTTCCTATATTATGAACAAAGCAAGTTGAAATATTGAACTTAAATATATTTAACCAAAAAAGTAAATGTGTATGGTGGCAGTGATTACTGTAACGGAAAGGGGAAGTAACCACTGCGGAGAGTTTAGCACATTGGATGCGTGCGTTTAACCCCAGTATTTCTATTGAGGCACATTGGATGTTAACCCTGCAATCATGAATGTGAATTCGGGGACCAGTAGACTATACTGCGTACCGGGTACCAGTCTACTTTGACCTGACAAATAAATTGGAAACCGATTACCGAAGGAGGGTTGCTGGACTAATTGGATGTGTGCGCAGCGCTTGTGTGCGACGTGCTGTCACATTGACAAATAATGGTCATATAAACTTAAATACTCACGTAAAGGGTCAAACTGAGATATGGCTCCAATTACTAAACAAGAAACGGTCGTTAAAGTCAGTACCACACGTGCAGTTTGCGTCTGGAAATAAACACTAGATTTAATCTAAGCAAAAACGTACTAGTATTTTACTAAAAGGGTGCGCATCACGCTAACATAACCTATGAGAGAATATAACACAGACCTAAGCTAAACATGTTGTTGAAAACAAAGCTTAACAAAATAATGTTGTTGAAAACAGTTGTTGAAAGCACAGCTTTACGCAATAAAACTGTTGAAAACAGAGCTTAGTAAAATAATATTGTTGAAAACAGTCCAGCAAAACAATGATGTGTTTTATTATAAAACTTTCGTTGAATAAATAGAAAAAAGTACCTTGTTAAAGTCATAATTAATGCAACTTAGAGAAAATGTATATAAGAATATATTCAAATTAATATATAGAAAGATTTGTTTGTGACAAATGCCACTGGGAGCGCAACGTGTATGTGAGAAAGTGTCGATTCTTACGAATGGCGGGAGGTATACAGTACTGGTTCTGGTCTGCCTGCCTGTACCACAAACAAATATACCGTCATAATAATTACATGGCTAGTCTCGGCCAGCTAGTCCCGGCCAGCTAGTCCGTATCATGCATACGTCTTACGTGCAGATATCGGTCTGGGCAGATTAGGCCAATTAAAGCGCCCACTAGCGATGAGCACAATTTATTCGCGCGTTTTTTCACGCGCATAAATTCGACCTTTGCGTGACGTCATGTTGTAAATAACGTACAACGTCAATTGTTAATGCATCAGTTAAACTTTTTAACGTCACTTGCTGCTTCTCATAAGTTAAAAATAAGACATTATTTTTAAATTAACTTAAAAATATGTTTTTTGAAAGTCTCGTTGAATCTCTAAAAATCTCGCCAAAATCGCCCAGAACGTTAGGGCGATTTTAAACATCCTATTTTCCACAGGCCCTGGTTCTGGATCCGTGTAGCATAGCGTAACGAAGAAATCAAAAGCGGGCCGGGTGACCGAGGCTATTACATGGCCTAAAATTTGCTAAAATGACGTAAAACACCATTCAAACAAACAAATCTTTCAAATGTCAAACATGATGCTGAATCATCATCTGTTTGCCAATAAATTAATGGTTTCGAATGTCATCTTTCTATATATTAATTTGAATATATTCTCACCGCTGCGGGTTCGAATCTCACTGGGACCTCGACTTAAAAGTGAGGAAGAGTCGGTTCTTACGGATGACGGGAGGTGTACAGTACTGGTTCAAAGAAAATTTAGTGGTCTGCCTCCACCACAAGAAAATGGACCGTCATATATATTATTACATGTGTTGAAAATGACGTAAGACACCATACAAACAAACAAACAAATACAGAAAGGCTTTCTAAAAGGGTATACATCAAGCTTTTTCTAGAAAATGCTAAAATTGAAGAAAAAAAATCAAATCATGATAACAATGGCACCTGTCGTATAATACTTAACTTGACACTATTGTTTGGGGCGCTTGTTTCAGCCAAAGGTTTTCCGGCAATAGCATGAGCAATTTTATAAATACGGCCGTATATAATGTATCATTAGAACTGGAACTTTTAGTGGTAAATAAAAATACCTTACTATTCAAAATCGATTGAAAAATAAATATTTTACAGCCAAAATGCTTTTTTTTGGTGGGGCTTTTTCCATGTAAATTCCTTGTTGCTGGGGCAGCAGAAAATTATGAAATCTCAAATAACTTTAGTATGATGCAGCAGGATTTTGCATTGAAAATGCCCTATCAAAAACAATATTCGCATGTGGAGTTTCTTATTTCTGAACCGATTTTGAAAAGTAAGGTATTTTTATTTACAACACTAAAAATGTCTGTTTTACTGATATACATCTTGTTTATGTCCTATTTTGATTTGTGTCTTAAAGGTCCAAAAAACCTTTGGCTGAAACAAGCGCCACGAACACTGAATAGTGCGTAACCTAGTATAGCACACCTTACAGCGAACAATTAATTTCCTTGTGTATAAGGGGCCATTTTTTAGGCTCATTATGTTCAGGCTCTTTAGAATATAAAATATCATTAACTGTCTGTTTTAAGTCGGATCCCGAGAATGATGTATCCCCGTTAACCGATTTTAAACAAGCGTTAGTTTACCTTCATTGTTCTGGTTTGTTTATAGAACACACTTTAGAACTATTTATAATAATTCTCAGAATAAAAATCCGTTTCCTTCTTGATTATTTTTCTAGTTCCATATTCTATCACACGATATGAAACATGGTCAGAAACACGTGTATGTACCCGTATACAATATAGGTCAGTCTCATTTCAGATAATTAAATTATTAAGAAAATGGTTAATGTGTTTCAATGGGTGTGAACTATCATGAATTGTTAATGTATTGGTGTCCGTCGTACTGCAGCTGTCATAGTCTGACACCCGTGGTATAATGCTTACCTGATCGATGATTATTTTTCGTTTTTTCTTTCACTTATAAACGATGGCCCATTTGACTAAATTGTATTTCACTTCCATTTCACGAATTCCGAATTCCGAACTCCGAAGTCATCTAAATACATAATGTGGTACGATACGATACGGTACGGTACGATACGATACGATACGATACGATACGATACGATACGATACGATACGATACGATACGAGGATAGGATAGGATAGGATAGGATAGGATAGGATAGGATAGGATAGGATAGGATAGGATAGGATAGGATAGGATAGGATAGGATTCATAACTTTCACATCCGGTCAACTTCCGGTAGGTTAAGATATTCAGTAGGTGAACATAAAAGGGTTTACTCGGACTTTATCCTCAATCTCTATATGAAAAATTAAAATATTAGACCATGATTGAAATTGAATTTATCCATATTGGTGTTTTAAAATCAGTCAACACCAAAAGAAGATATATAGATGTACACAAAAAATAAAGCTTTTAATATAACTATCACTTACAAATTAGTTTTATAAAGGGCTAAAGTCAATTGAGCACCAACGATAAACACCCAGTTTACCCCCTACCAGAATGTGGAGGTATTTTATTTTATTGATCACTGATTGGTCAAATTATTTTGATGATGTCATGTGAAAGTAATGAATAGGATAGGATTGGATGATAGGATAATATGATACGATACGATACGATACGATACGATATTGATATTGATACGATACGATACTACAGTACAATACAAACCAATACAAACCAATACAAACCAATACAATACAATACAATACAATACAATACAATACAATACAATACAATACAATACAATACATAGAGGATCTTAAACGAGTTCCCATTTCATATAAGATTTATGAAACGAGTTATGAATTATTTTAGTTTAAACGAGCCTTTTGGCGAGTTAAAATTAAAAATAATTCATAAGATCCTTTTTAACACATAACATTGCAATCAAATTAGTAAAAAATAATTCAAATCAGTACGGGAGCAGCCTTGATATTTTCCTACATCTTTCAAATATCGCAACCACGCTTGACAACGAAAAGTAGTACGTCATCTTTCGGCAACGTCAAAAAAAAAAAAATGTCCGCCATTTTGAATTTTTTAAAACGCATAATTTGGAACAATTTGTGACACTTTTTGATCATGAAATTTCATTTCCCCTTTAGGTTTCGTGATTTTCGGCTGTACCGACTTTTTTTTTAGAAGCTCTACTGCGTGATAAATGCAGACCCGCCTTGTAAAATGTCGAAGCGAGGGGCGATAACTCTAAAAGATGCCATTTTTAGAATACGATTAAAATGACAACAACCGTGTGTTTTTTTGTTAAATAAAGTACGAGGAGATACTTGAATTGTTGTTTTAGCTCACACATTACATGACTTTTGCTGCATATCACGAAAAGCATGTTATTTCTTTATCAAAAGTACACGAAAATACGAATTGTTTGATTTAACTGTAATTTTGACTCGACTGACCTCGCAAGAACTGCAGGCGCGTATTCGATGGAGCGGGTAGTATTGGGCACCCTCTCATATGTGGAAAGATAACGTAACAATCGCTACTGTTTAAGATGGGAGTTGGGATGGAGAGAAGGAGGGGGAGGGCATCTGAGCTGAGATTTAAAAGGATGCGCCCCATCCCCATCCCACCCCAACTAAAATCATGAAAGTCTGTTTTTGAAAGCTCTTCCAAGCATACATTCTTAAACATATTCAGATAATATATTTGTTGCTGTGTTTTTGACTAGACTGTCCAGTGTCTAATTGTCATCCGCAACTTGGCGCAGTCAGTAGCGCAGCGGATTTGTAACCGGAGGTGGTGCCACTGAGTTTTGTCGGTGTGTTCTTGGGCAAGACACATTGCCTTAGCCTCGTCCGTCGGATGGGGATGTAAACATGTTGGTCCCGCGTATAGGTCTATCATCCGAGCATGTTAAAGTACCATAGGAATCTGTTCGATAATAACAGTAGGGCACGGTTCCCGGATTCCTATGTATCTTTCCCCTCTCTCTGGGGCGGCTCTAAATAACCTGTACTGTGTTGATGAGCCGTTAAATATTCAATTCAATTCATCCGCAACTGCACTCAGCACTGTCATATGTACTATAGCTGTCCCATGCTAGTATCATGAATCAACCGTGGAATATATCACCCACACATAAAAGAGTTTGAGGGCCCCATCTTACTTGTATTAGATTAAATATAGACCATTTGTCGGTTGAAACCTAAGATGAATTTTTTATCAGACAGAAACACTGTCGTAATACTTATACTGATAGCATCGAAGGAAAATAAAGAAGGCCATTTTTTTTACTTTATATTTTTAAAGTTGAATTGTGTTTTATGTCATTATAGCACATTTTAGGCCATATTTCCTGGGTAGAACCAGTACTGTGTACTTACTGCTATCTGTAAGAATCGACACTTTCTCACCTACAAGTTGAGCTCCCAGTGGGAATTGAACCCGCAGCGGTGAGAGGTGAAGATGAGAATGTATACAAATATAAAAAGGCAACCGAACATCTCCATAACTCAATATGTCCATGGGACTTGAATGAACGCACTGAAAACAATCCGTGGAAAATTGAACTAGGCAAGAATATATATTCATAAATCAATTTTATTTTGATGCAAAATCGATATGCTCCTCTAGACATCATAGATAAAGATCATGTAAAGTTTCGAAAAGATTGGTTAAAAACTGTGGAAGGATATAGACGCACAGATAACTAACACCATATGCCGCCTCACCATTCAATGGTAAACAATAAACATTTAAGGTACATATTAAGGCCTTAAATATTATCTTTCATGACTAAGTAAAAACTATGTAACAAGTCAGATATCAAAATGAATTATTTATTTGATTTATCACATTTTATTTCAAATATTTACATCAAAACATCCCAAATATAAAGGGTATTACATAACAAATTAAATTGCATCATACAATAATTGTTTTTATTTATTTAAGGGACACACAGCATTTATCAAGTTTTTATCAAGCATTAAAATGTGCACCTCGATTGATTAATCAATAATTTATTTTCACTTTACACCCGCTTGCATATATTTAAATTATAAGTTATAACATTTTGGAGTTTAAAAATAAGAAGATTGCTGCATGTCCCTTTAATATGCGCACCTCTCAGCCCGTATTGTTTATATGGTGCAAGTCATTTTGAACATATGTGGGGTTATATATATATACATGTATCTGTTTGTTATTTTTTTGGTGAGGAAGACCACTCACTTTTCTTCTGGGTATAACCGGTAATATACACCTCCTGCCATCTGTTATTCCACAAACTTTTATATAATCCAATAAAATTCAGAAAACATTTTAATCCAATAAATAAATTGGGCACGGCCGGTCAGATTAACAGAAACACATTTATATTTTCATATTAGCCCTTATTTTGAGCCACTCCAATGAACTGTCCAGTTAATGTCGGCAACGATCCACCTTGTGTCAACAGTCGGATATGCATGTTGATATGATATTGTGCTGGCTGAACTGGTGATCCTCTTACTAGACATATTTTTCTTGAAGTTGATGCTAGTACTGTCCGTATGAGGTATTGCTGATTCATGATTCATAAAAATATATATATATATATTGTACACCATCTTGTTATTATATACTATTCTTGTTCGTTTAAGTATTTCTGATTCTGTTGTTAATGTTGTAAAAAGTTATATGTGACTACTTGTTTCAATAAAATCCTCCCATATATATTGGGACTTCATTAACTATTTTCTGCTAACTCCCTGCATCTCAGGACTCCAGGCTCTGAAAATAAAAATGACATACATGATATTTTGTTTCATCTTAAATAGGTAACAAGTTGTAGAATTGAAATATGTAAATGAATAGTGATTATAGAACTTTTTTTACATGTACGATAAATTAAAAATAATCGTTTTCTGCTCAATCAACACATTTATTACCGGTATACCTTATTTAGAGCCGCCCCAAATGACACATAGGAATTCGAGAACCTGTCTTACTCTTACTAATGTATATATTAATAATTTCTATGGTTGTTTATCGTGCTAGGAGGATAGACTCCACAGTTTCAATCCCAATCAAACAAAAGAGGCTGAGGAACAAACAAGGCTGAGGGAAGATGTATTGCGCGAAAACACAGAAACTCAGTGGTGCATGTGTGACTTGAACCGGAAGCTCCAGATTGCTATCGTCCATCATGCTATTGCTGGGCCATGCCAGCACATTATGTTAAGTCGGGGTCTTGGTTAAGTTTAATATTTTAGATGTAATACAGGGACCTTTTTATTTTGTTTGTTTAATTTTACATATGTACTAAGCACAATGTTTGTTTAATTTTACATATGTACTAAGCACAATATGACCTATTTATGTGTCGATGTGCTGTAAAACACCATTTTTATTTTTAGTATAAAAAGTCTGAGACTAAGTGCAGGACTGGTGCACAATGCCACATATTTTGCAAAGAACATACATTGATAAATTCATAGATTTTTTGAAGCTGCGCTTACCTGTAATACTTGAAGCACACGTTTATCAACGCGCTTTTATGAGGAATCTGGTGTATTTCATTGATATAATCTGTAATTAAACGTATATGGAAGTGCATACTACACAAATAAGTTGCATAACTTAGCGATATGCGCATGTCATGGGTTTTCGCGATTTCAGAACCAATCACGGAAACTTTTTCTCAAGTTTTGAACTTTCGCTTTTGATAAATAAGGTTACTGCTACTACTTCTTAAACAATTCCTAGGTAACCCTAGTAAGGGAACCCCTACTCATGCCTCTTGCTTTCATCTAATTCCCTTTAGTGAAATTAAAAAGCCGTAGGAACGTTACCATGGTTGCAGAAATTTGGGACCAAGTGAATATTTTTAATAACGTTTTTGTCTTGTTTTTTTGCTTGTCGCACATTTAAATGAATACAATAGCTTCTTTTTTTCTGTCAACTGGTTAATTGTACACACTGTGACATTACAAGTTCCATACACTAGCTGCCAAGCATTTTTTTGAGATGGTCATCAAAAATGATGGGGTTGTGTGTGTGGTGATTGGTGGGGTGGGAGGGCGGAATAAAATGAGGTTGTATACTGTCTCATCATTTTATGATTTAAGTAACACGAAGATGTAATAGACACAAAAGAAGAAAATGCAACCATTTGATTTTTTTATATGAAAAAATACAATGTATTAACTAATTCATAAAATACATTCTCCCTTTCTTTTTTAACTAAGTATAATTGTCCAAATTATGCGGCGGTCCGTCCCGTTTAACACGAATAATGGTACAGCGCCAATTTTTGGGGAAATTATGTGTTCTTAAATGTGGGGCAAGTGACATTATGGGCAGGGCAAGTGACTTTTGAAAATCCACTTGCCCTGGGCAAGTGGATTTTCAAAATATTTCCAGAACCCTGTGTATACTGGCTTATACAAGGCTCGTGATGTAGTTATACTGTGAGACTGGGGAACTTGACTTGAATCTGGCTGTGGTAATACTGCACACTGCCTCTAGCTAACTTAGCAGACCTGAAAAAAACAAGTCATATATGATATTGTTTCATTTGTTTTTAATATTAATAACTCTGTCCAACTTTCTCAATGCTAACAATGTCAGCATTCCATAACATTTTACTTAAAACACAACTGGAATTGAAAGTGGTGCTTTCCAGAAGATGATACTGTCCAAAATGTAAGTCACAGGTGGCATTTATGAACAAATAGTAGATTTTCAAGGCTTACATTTTCATCAATTATTCATCACTCATGTGTTCTAAAAAATTATCAGAATTAAGTTAATATATATGAACCACCACCGTTTTACATGTTTCAACGTTAAACACTTGTCATACAGAAATTAAAAGTGTATTTACTTACATAGGCTACAGTGCAGACAATGCCATGACCCATTTCAGGCATTTGATGTTGTGTTCCACTTTTCAATTTTAATTCTCTACATTGTCTACTGTAATAGATCTTTTTGTTTGTAGTTTGTAAATTACGCACTCATGCAAAACTTGGAATTGTATACGATCGTGATTGTAACACTGTTTTAATTCTACTCCTGTGCAAATAAATTGAAATAATCCATCGGTCTATCGGGCCGTTACGATCTATCTGTGTATACACGGATCAGCATTATTTGACCTTTGAATGTGTGTGAGCTATTTTTAGCACATTCCTTAGCTATTTATAACCGTTCAGTTCAATTCACAATATTTAGTTTCTGTGACTGTGTGACATTATGATGTTAATTTGTCCAGGGAAAAGTGGGTTTGTGGCGTTCGACTGACTGGCCCTGGGCTGGGTGTTTTTCTGTGTCGCCGCCATTTTGAATAGCCTCTGAAAGAGTGAAATGCAGGTACCAACTTTCAAAACGGGCACGCAAAATGTATATTCACGAAAAAATAAGCAATTTTCAAAAAAGGTAGATCAGGTAATGATCTTTGACTCCTGTCAATTTCAACAATATTTAAGAATATACAATTTTTGTATCCGTTTTGAAACACTGGCAATTTCGAAGAAAACAAAAACTAGTTTTTTTCGATCTTCGCATTTGTACCGCGATTTCCGACTATGATATCTCAATAAAACCTGTCAACACGATTGTTTTATAAATCTCCGACATAATAACTGACTTCTGATATGATTTGTTTTCTTTGCCATCTAGTATAAGCTTTAAACTAGTGTTTCTAAAAAGAGTACTACAAAATCCGCGCATCTGCACGCGCTTGCAAAATGGGAACTACGTTGCCTCCAACACCAATTATTTATGTTTGAGTTATGCGGTCCAAGCACGTGAAATGACTTCTCTGCTCCCGTACTGAATGGACATAGACCCGCCACGACGTCAGACACACTTAAGCGCCAAAACGTCATAAAATATGTGACGTCGTAACGCCGCGTCTCACACATAACGTTGAGTATAAAAGAGTTCGTATTTTACCTCTTTACAAAATAGCAGTTTACGCCAACTTTTTAACAAGCCAACGACAATGTTTTGTATATGGTGCATTATTTTTTATAAGCTGTCACAAATAATAAGTTTATGACTCAGATCTGGGTGAATTTGTAATAAATAAATTAGTTTCAGTTAATAAACTTGCGTAGTGTTACAGGTTTAACTCAACCAATCAAAATCGTTCCAGGTTGTATTACACCTGTGTCATACAATAGAATATTAAATGGGTGTTCGACACTGCTTACAAGGGACGTTATGTGATGCGATAAACGTTATGTGATAAAATACAATACAATACAATACAATACAATACAATACAATACAATACAATACAATACAATACAATAATATAATTATATAGAAGACTCAGATCGATGGTCGGTCCCAGATCGATGGCCGATTTCTAATCTATTTATTCTATCCCAGTACGGTGGCCGATTTATTTATTTATTTCCTTAACGAGAACCGATTAAACATTAACTTAAATTTAAAAAAAAAATGCCCTCGTTCTTTCAGCTTTCTTTAAGACTTTTTAGAACCCTTTTAAATAAATCTTGTTTGAAGTAGTGCATCAACCCCTTTAATAGGGAACTTCTTTTCATATGAAAAATTAGGCGTATGTAAAGATGTACCTCCTTTCGTTTTTTATCATAATCTTAAAAAATAAATAGTGTTAAATGTTCCATTTTGAAGAAAACATATGTATGTGTGAATTCTCAAGTTGTTTTTATTTCGATCATTATATAAATGTTATCTAATCCGTGTTTGTTTGCTTGAAAAAGAAAAAGAAAACGTTTCTTTTAAAATGCTATCTGATCGGAGGCGTTACTTCGTTTTAGAGTTCTTCCACCACATCAATGGCGTGACAGAAAAAAAGTGACACAAATACGTCTACAAAGTCATTCTGGATTGTAAAGATACAAAACAAACTTGAAAACGTTGCGTATGAGAGGTTCATTTACTTCACAAAACAATGTACAGCGCGATTTAATGCATTTGACTTGTTAACTTTTGCATTTTTCTGTGCACTTTATAGTGTTTGGGTAGAAAAAGTCATAATTCCATCGAATATTTGAAAAAACGCATGTGTTCTACGAATTGCCACATTTTGCGCTATGTCACACTTCTGGAATATATAAATACGAACAAGTAAATAATCATTGTCTTACCTTCGATGGAAATTTACACTCCACTGAGGCGTTATTCCACCACAAAATGCTGTTATTTCCACCGCATCAACGGGCAACGTATGAACATGTAATCCATGACTTCACATTGGTTAACATTAGTCTCGGATTTCCGATATCTTATTATCGAATTATTTATTTAGTATCCTATACATATATCCTTGTTTGTTTCATTAGTAAACAAACAATAGCTTAAAGACAAAAAGAGACAAAACCTACAATAGTGCAATTAAATCCAATTAACCTGACTATAGTCGACTCTTATATTGAAGTAAACAAAGGGGAAAAAGTTCGGCCAGTACGGGACTCGAACCCGGCACCCCTCGTTTACAGGGCGAGTACTTTACCAACTGTGCTAACCGGGTCACCGGGTACCCAATAGCACCACACTCCTCCCGTTTTAACTTTTAAGAGCTAGCCCAGCTCTTCCGGTTTCTCAGACTCCCGGTGCCGCTATCCCGCGTTCACCGAATTATCCTCGTTGCCAATGAAGTTGGGAACAAAACAGTTCTTCCAAGTTATTTCCCTTTTGGTGGTCTAGATCATCTGCGACGCTTGCTTGTTTTCAAGACAAATGTCTGGAACAGTTCTTCTAAAAACGTTTGAAGTTTGCCGAGATTCTGGTATCGCTTCTGATTGGCTGATACAGATGAACCTTCTATCGAAGATATACAGAACGACAGAAAGACACTAAATTAATAAATAAACAAAGAAGGAAACGCCATCAATATATCGACGAACTAAATGTGGATGGTCAGAAATACTTCAATAAAATTTTAATTACGGTCATGTGTTTCCGGTATTTTTTTCTGCACAAAGGGTCAAGACGTTTGTATTTACCATCAAGCGTCGAAGATGATCAAGACTTCCCTTTTGGAGATATACTCATTTACAACAACTAGATCACCTCTGAAGCTTGGCGGGATTGGCCGAGTTTGCGCAATAGAGTGTGTACAGTACATTCCGTACTATAGGTCAGATAGAGTGTGTACAGTACATTCCGTACTATAGGTCAGATAGCGTGTGTACAGTACATTCCGTACTATAGGTCAGATAGAGTGTGTACAGTACATTCCGTACTATATGTCAGATAGTGTACAGTACATTCCGTACTATAGGTCAGAAACCATCACTGATTTGGGGCTTCTGACTGGTTCAAATGGGCATTAGGGTATATAAGAAGAGCGTACGGCAGTTTCTGATTGGATTAAATTACCCACATCGTAACAAAACCCCATAAAACATCAAAATATTATATTTTCATCATAAAACATATTTAAGATATGTTGATATTTGGATTTTTATTGACACGATTGTACTGAGAGGATATGTTTTCCACACACAAAAAAAAAATATTAAAAAAAGATATTTACTGCCATTCTTTGAGTGTTCACCTTCATTGAACTTTTGGAAGCTGACAGCATTTGCTGGTTATTTTTGATTTGATCTACGATAGTTTAAAACAAAGTTATGTTGTTTCATCCAACGTGATTTAGGAAAATGGTGGTAGGCGAAAATACTAGCATGTAAGCCTATGGGAAATGCAATAGTGGTATCTGACATAAAACGGAAATTATCGGAATGGCCGGTGCTCTGATAGCTGTGAGAATCGTACATCTTATGGTTTTGTATTCTATACCTACCATAGCAATCTCCACGCAGTTGTCGTTCCTTGCACTCACAACTACTAAATTACAAGATTCTGGTAAGACCTGTTAATTTGGAATATATTTGCCTGAAACTTATTTATTTCTTGTGTAAATATAATTTTCAGAATATCTGCAAATTAGATGTTGCAAGCTTTGAAAGAATGCATGAAAACAATTTAGTTTTAATCGGGTCTATTTTACTACAAAAAATAATACGTACTTAGCTTTCCTCAATTGAAAAGCATATGTAAACATTTTAAACCGAAGATCGGTAGCAGAAAATTACTATAAAAAAAATAACTCATAGAGTTTTATTTTGAAAATCTTGAATATAGGTCTATATTTTATCTTTGCGGATCACGTAAAAGGACTTATCACAAACATCGTCATAACATTTTTGAATAATCAGGTGACCTAACCGTTCGCCCTACTTTCTTTGACGTTGACAGAGTCAGAAATGATAGTCTTCCTCCGCTCTTTCCGGTAAGGTTTCTAATGCGTGCATGAAAACGAGACCAGAAAGAAGATTTCAATTTTTACATCGTTAATTATCCCTACTTATACAGGGGAGTTTTCCAGTAACATATATATTTAGTCAAGGTCCATGAGCACAATACATATATAGACACACGGCAATAAATACCAGCAGTCACATATCATTTTTTTGTCATACATTTTCTCCATTTCTCACTTACTTACTAAGAAGTGTTTCAGTTCAAGATTCGTTCTCTTGGGAGAGTAAAATAGTGTATATTTATATATACTTCAACATGTAATGCATGATTTTATTACATACATATATATATACATAATATAAACATATATATATACACACATGTTTTTAGCTCTACTGGCCAAGGGCCAGCAGAGCTTATGGGATGGCAAGTTGTCCGTCGTCCGTCGTCCGTCGTCCGTATGCCCGTCCGTTAACTTTTACCTCGTTAAGACGATAGGGTCTTCATTTTTCATCCGATCTTTACCAAACTTTAGCAGATTGTTAATATCAATGAAAGCTCGAACAAGTTCGAAAACCTGCCAGATCGGACTAGTAACAGCGGAGTTATGGCCCATGATTTGGTTAAAAATGATATATTTGTCCTCGTTAAGACAATAGGGCCTTTATTTTTCATCCGATCTTTACCAAACATATATATTTTTTTAATTTCAATCACCAAATTAATAGTGATCCATTTATTCACCCCGTCATAGGTTTGTGAGGGTCGGGGTGGGCCACCCTCAGCAAACCGTACAGTTATATGATAAAATATGCATCAAATATGTATTTAAATATAATACAACAAATATTTACTGAAGCTAGACTAAAGCATATCTTAATATAGACATAAAATGACATTAGTGTCGCTTGAGAGAAGCGAATTAGATGATAATTGATTTCTCTTGATGTGAATGTATTCTCATAGGGGGCGCACCCTCAGTGGAGTGCACGTGGCGTGTAGAACGCCAGTTTTTGCCATTCAGCGTTGGATGACTGACCAGTTAAACCCCTGTCACACTAGGGCCGCGTTCTCACGGCGATCCCACGGCGTCCAAGAAAAATGCAGAACGCCGAGGTGCGCGCAGTACGATCGCAAGCATCGCCGCAGCAACGCAGTGGCATCGCCAGTAGACGCATTGGGATCGCATAGAACGCCAAGCGACGGCGCGCACTTTGAGCATGCACAAAACAAACGCCGTCGCTCGGCGTTCTGATAAGAGCGCAGTGGGGTCGCCGTAAGGTCGCCATAGCAGCGCAGTAAGGTCTCCTACAACGCCACAGGAGCTCCGCGGGCGCGCACAGAGGTCGCAGTGCGAACGCTGTGGTTGTCGGTGGCGCTTGCACGGAGATTGTACGGCGTTCTCTGAGATGTCACTGCGTCTCTACCGCGCTTATACGGCGCGTCTACGGCGCTTATACGGAGTGTTATTTATTTTACTGCGCTCTTACAACGACTGTACGGAGCTGTCACGGCGATCATTGCGCTCCCAAGGCGCTTCTACCGCGTCCATCGGCGTTTGCATGACAAAAATGAACAAAATAGTATAAATGAATTATAGGTAGTGCAAACGGATGTCTTCAACACGCCGTCAGCGCAGTGTGAGCGCCGTGAAAGCGCAGTGCACGCAGTGGAAGCGCCGTGAGAGCGCAGACAATCGCCAACAAGAACTCCGTAGGAACGCGATAGAACGCCATGGGAGCTCCGTAGCAACGCCTTGGTCGCTGTGAGGACGCCGTTACATCTCCATCTTCACGAAAAATATCAGATTTTTCTTGCGATCTCACGGCGTTCTGGAAAATTAAACAACGCCGTGCCAACGCAGTGGAAACGCGCTATAGTGTGACAGGGGCATTAACACGTTCAAATTTTAGATTGGGTGGTATTATGTTACACAGCGAGAGACCTATCAGTGGACACGCTAGTACACATGGAAAAGAAAACATTATAGATAAGTATTGTTAATTTACAAACGGTATTTATAGGATCAGTAGTTTAGCTGGCACAGGTGTAAATATTTAATTATTTATTTGTGTTTTCTACACGATTGATTAGTCGTACATGTCTTTTCATTACTTTAGGTTTCAAAACGTTTTGAACAAGATCAATAATCTGAAATGTTTATATTTACTCAGAAAATGATAATAGCAAGGAGGAGATATTGTTCATAGTTGCTGTGAATTATTGTAAAATGTTTACAACACAATTTTAGTTTTGTATTTTGTCACACGTTAGCTTGCACGCGAACGTCATGCATGGTTGTGTAAATGCGGTACATTGTATCACAAATGAAAGTATACGGCTAATTATAATAGAGCCGGTACAGTGTGAAGTGCCTACGGCATTGTAATCAAAATGTTGACGAGTTTTTGATTGCTAGATAAATGTATATCGATAACTTTCAGAAATCCGTGATGAGATGATCGGTGCATGAGATGATAGTAATGTCCTGGACATATGATAGGTTAGAATCTGACACGGTCGCAGAGATTCTGGGTTCGTGTTCCGTTTGAGGAACGATTAAAGAAAAAGACGAATTCAAAAGATAAGTATTTTTTGTATGATAGTGAAATTCTACAGTTTGGTAATGAAAGAGGGGTTGTGCTCCTCAGTCCCCCTATACATGTAGGTTGAGTGAAGCTAAGATTGGTTTCCACAGTTATAGTTTTATTTTCAATGAAAAGAAAGATAACTCAGTCTTATTATGTTTTAATGAATGAGGGGCGGTCTTTCTTAGTAAGTGGTGGGCGTGGATGCCTGGTTTTAATTGTTGGGACGATGGACGTCTCTCGTGCGTGGCTGCCTTTAAGAATTGCTGCGACGGTAAACGTCTCGGGCGAATGCCCTGTTACAACTTGCGCATTATACATGTTGGGAAATTGGTTTATTTGAAATATAAGATGAACATGTATACAGAAATAATGATAGAAAGTATGCAAAATATTTGTCTAGTCTAGTATGCAGAGTACTGAAGTTGACTAAATAGGAATATATCTGGAATATTTAAGCCCAATGGCGTCGCATACTGTTCGAACCTCTTAATACGATGTCAACCGTAATAAACCTACACTTTTGTGTATATACCGTGTGGGTGGTGGGTTGTTTGTCCGAAATCATTGATGGCTTATGCCATGAAACTTAATATGGTTATATCTGACCGTATGACATTTGGTATCACAAGCAGGTATCTGCTTACTCGTATATGAATATAATACCCTGTTTCGGGTGGTAATAAAGGGCGTATGCCCGGTGCACCGAGCCGGTATCGGCTTGTTGGAAACTTTGTGCGGGTATCTGCACATAAGGTGAAGTATAAATGAAAGTAGACTGATGTATGTGATAATAATAATAATTATAATTATAATAATTAAAGAAAACCAAAACCTTGAGAAACGTGTTGATGATACATGTCGGGTGATGTTGTAGTTGACATGTAAGCCATGTGAAGAAATGTGGGTTAAATGTATATGTAAATAAATGTGAAATTAGCTCCACTTTATAGGGGTGACAAATAGCCGTATGCCATGTGGCAGCGATTAGGTATCGGTTTATCGGTTACTATGTGCGCGTATTTGCACATAGGGTAAGATTGTGTAGATGTATTAATAGCAAATGGTCAAAACGCGGCATAGCTGCCTATTAAACCTGCTGGAAAATAGATTTTTTGGGCAGATCCAGTGGCAATCATGCTCGGAGACGCGTGTTTGTCAAATATATATATAGGATTAGAAAGATATTTTAATTTTTAAATGTTTGAGTTGTTAGTTTTGTTGTAGCGTGGGGGATGGTGTTGTTTTGATGTTAGGCGTGTTGACTTGGATTAATATGTTTTTGGGGGATTATTATATTTTATACGTGTGGTTAATGGTTTGTGGTGGTATATGTAATGATTATTTGTGAGTATATTGAGGGTAAGGGTTATGTTTTTTGTAGTGGTTATGTGTATTAGTGAGAATGGGGGTTGTGGACATGGGGGTGTTATGGAGTAGTTTATGGGGTTGGGATATTGGTTAATTTGGATAGTTTTTGTGTGGTGAGTTAGATGTTGTTGTGTTGGGGGTTGTGTTGGATATTTTGGGGGGTGTTGTTATTTAATTAGGGGTAGTTATTGTTGGGAGTGGGTGTTTATGTGAGTTGAATGGTAGTGTTGGGGTAATTAAGGTGGGTGTTGGGGATGTGTTAGTGGGTAGTTTGGATTGTGTATTTGGGTTGTGGTTTGTAAGAGGTTATAGTTGATTGGTAGGGTTTTGTTTTTTTAGGTGTTTATGTTTTAGTTGGGGTGTTTTGTTATATTGTGGTGGGGAGGTGATGTAAGGGGGTGGGTGTTGGTGAGGGGTATGTTGGTTTTAGTGTTTGTGGATTGAGGTGTAAGGGGGGGGAGTATGATGGGGGTGAGTATGAGGGGGTTGTAGGGGGTAGGGGTTGGATGTGGTGTTAGATGGGTGTTGTTAGATGTAGTG
>JAWPHD010010967.1:0-88090 GCA_037043455.1 Cyrtodaria siliqua | reverse complement strand
TGGCCTCTTGTTCTTGTTCAGCAGAATTGAATGACACCAGCCGACTCTTTAAAACAGCGGTAAATATTTTCATATAGTTTTAAAATTATTGTTTATATAATACAAACATGAAAACCAATGTGTTTAATTGTCTCTCGCGCTCCTCACTGTACATAGTAGTCGGTCCAAAATAAAATAAATACATTTTGAGTTGACTTCCCAGTGCCATCTTTTCTTTACATAACCTAATGAAGCAAACACGTGTTATTGCTACTCCTCCAAAACTACTGAGCCGATCTTTCTGAAAGATCATACGGACATCCCTTTAAATGTTTTGAAAGTAACTACCTACACGATTTAAGATCACAAAGTCTAAAAACATACTAAAATAGGAAATTTATCTTTACTCCTCTAGAACCACAACATGTATTGGTATGGTATGTTTATCAAAGAAAGCACATTACATAATTAATATAGAAGAACGACATCTGATTTAAACATACATGTGATATCTCACTCACAGAATTTCCATCTCTTCTGAAGTCTAAAATCTGTGCGATTTGGACATTTCACTGAAAAAATTGTAAAAACGAAAATGTAAAGCTCTTAAATGACATTTTTCTGTTTTATTTTATCATTAAATGCCTTGTAAATGTATGAAAATATTTGATCAAACATCACATATACCTTATGCTTAAAGAATCTCACAGAGTTTTGACAATCTCCCTTGACAAATCTTAAATCTCCCAGTTTGTGGCTTCAAGAGTATCACATGTGTGTTTAAATATATCGGATTTTACACACAGCCGAGATATGCATTCATCATTTAACTAAACAGTGACTGAGTTTTGAACTTTAGATCTTGCTTACTGATCTAACCAGTATTCCTGATCAACCCCAAAGGAAACAGTACATGTAAGTTTAAGGTGATATTTAATTTCCTGTTATTTTGACCGTTTGTACCTGTCACAAAATGTCACGGTTAGAGCGTATTGGTCGTACATAGCTCTTGTAAGCAGCTTAGTTACACCCTAATTCATTGTTCAGTTGAAACCAATTCACAATGTTCATGATATATTCAGGTAACACGGAAAACCGTGCACATTTTAAGTGGCCGTTAATAAGGGCCGTTTAATAAGTTTAGTTTTGTGCTAATGCATGTAAACGTATAGGTGTATCTCCCTTGAAAGGCAACATTGTGTAAGGGTCCTTTCGTGTAGATTTTAATACTGCGAATTTAGCCACGCATGTCACGGACTGAACGGGGAAATAATGGTTTGGCGTAACGTTTCCTATAAAATCCATTGTCTTCTAGTTCTGGCCGGGGATTGCTTGATAGTTGCTTTGTTTGGAGCAAGAGTTGGACGGCGAAATTCACAGGCAATATGTGGTCAGTATTTATTTTATTAACTTTTATCGTACATTTGTATTCAGTGGGCGGCGCCATCTTGTTTGGTGGTTACGACATCCGGTTAACTTTGATGTTTCTCAAACATTAACTTGAGACTAGCATATGTAATTATTGTAATTGATCAATAATTGTAAAACAATATTAATTTGATAACGTTTTATAATAGGTACATAAGTTAACGTTGGCGTATAACTCAGTGATTGTAATACACGATTGGATTGATAACAGTGGATATTAGGTGCATTAGTTAACAATGAGATGAGTGACTAGTATAAATGTTCGACGCGTATACATAGCGTTGTATTATGGGCATTGATTAACAGCGACGTACATGGCGTATACATGGCGTTGTAGAATATGAATACATTGCTACTCATCATTAGTACAGCTTACATATATTTATTAAATAATGATTTGTTTGGGTAATGATAATTATGCAAGATGGTTATGTTTATCAACCGACATCTAAAACGTATGTATAATTACAGCCTAAGCCATCCAGGGTTGGATATTCCGGAGTGGAGCTAAGCTTACACATATAACGTTTACGAGCGGTTGAGACGGTCCCCGTACCTGCGCAACATGGCCAGGTTCTAGTAGCGACAACCCCCGGGACACAAGGTGGGCCCGTTATCAGTCCTCACTGGAGGAACATCATCCACAACCTCAGTGGAGGTTAAACATCATACATATCGCGTCATCAACCCTTATAGAAGGCATTTAATGACAATCACCCATTGGATTCGCGCATCATCATCTTCATGAGCTCTCGCTCATCACAGTTATCGCGCTAGATCATAGATCAACATTGTTATAACTTTAACAACACTTTAGTGTCGTATACATTCAGTATTTGTTACAATACTAAGAACGTCTTAAACGTTCATGAGAACATTCTTGTCATATTTTATCTGTGTATTCGCTTGTTTTTTTTAGATAATTGTATATATATTTATCATATTTTAAAAGTTGCATTAAACTTATGTAAATGCATTCACCGTCATTGATTCTTTCCTGAGTTAGCCCCAACCACTAGGGTCATCTTGCGACAGTATCGACCAATCGCAAATGTATCATACAGTTTCAAGAAAATAGGTTGTATTTAATTTTAAACAGGCTTCAGTCTGCCAAAACCAGTTATAGTAACTGGGAGCGTGAGAAGTGTTGTACCTTACATTACCTCTCATGAACAGACTCAAAACTGAGACATCTACTTTTCAGTATTTATTGACATTCACACTAGCGTTTGTTAAGTGCTGTGTGGCGGCTGTAAAAAATCGCCCCAATTACAGATCAGTAGTGTTGTTACTAGTCCTTTGGGATCACCAAGTCCAATCTGTGTGGCTTTAAAATAGTATACCGCTTACTCCGGTGCTAGGAGGCGTGTGTGGTGTTGTACCTTACATTACATCTCATGAACAGACTCAATAAAACCCAGTCTGCTACTTTATCTCGTTTTGTGTTTGGCTACTTTCTCTCGTTTTGTGTTTGGCTACTTTTTCTCGTTGTGTGTTTGTTGCTCACAAGAGCTCCACTTTTCAGTATTTATTTATTCAATTTAAGTTGGATGTCATATTGAACTTGGAGGTTATCGCACTCTCTTAACAATCCAAACTGATCCTGTTTTGAATGTTGTGTGATTCTTGGTCATGTAAAACTGGAGATATTGGGTCAAACTCATTTTCAAATTCAAGCTTAAAACAGATTATATTTATTTAACAATTAAGGCAAATACAAGTCAGTTGTGCAGTGCGTGCTTGATGTATACATATATTAGTTTTTATCAGTGTACTGTTACTGGTCCACACACATACTGTTATCTAATCCATACGAGTATGTGTTATTTAAACACTGAACACAATGTCATGTAAGTACATATGAAATATGAGAGAACACTGTTGCGTATCACTATAATTACTTTCAATAATATATACGTGTTTATCCTTACATTTGTTTACTCATTCCTAAATATTTCTCATGCTCTTCTCAAGAACATGTTTTAATATATGTGTGTATTTGTATTTAGTATGTCTTGTATGTATTACCGCCTCAGTGGTGATGGCGATGGACATTGTAAAATGTTTATGCCTTAATAAAAATTGAATTGAATTGAATATGATGTCCGTGTAAGTAATGCTGTGTGTTCGAAATCATTGACCATTGAGATTTAGCCCTGTTATGTTTCAAATGGCATCTTCAAACTTTTCCAAATGTGTTTCAGTGATAACACACGAAATTCCATCCTCTTGTCGAAACGAAATGCAATTAAACTCCCATTTTAAGTAGATATGTACGTATCTGTCTTTCTTCTGACAATGAATACACCGTCTCGAATAGGAACTAAAACCTACAATTGAAAATGAAATAAATACAACGTATTTAAATATTTTTAGCATAACCTTAAGCATATAGAAAAATGAGTAGCCGTTTAACAGCTTATAGTTAACATATTCAAGTTAATTAGTTTGATGTAAGCACCTCTGCTATTTTATGATGGTGCACATTAAGCTAGTTAGTCTGTAGATGTGTAATAATGTTAACTAGTCAGACAAACTTGTACTGCAATATATTCAACGACTGTGATATGTTTAAATTGACAGAATTTCAATTCATTCATAAATAGTGTATAAATAAGCGCATCCGTGGCAGAAGGGTTTACTCATTGCATTGTAAACCTTCTCGCCTCTCACCGCTGCTAGTTCGAACTGGGAACTCGACGTGTAAGTGAGGGATGGTGGGAGGTGTACAGTGCTGGTTCTTTCCAGCAGAAGCGGGTGGTCTCACTGGTCTGCCGGCCACCACAAAAAGTCGACCGTCATATATAACCTTACATGTGTTGAGAATGACGTAAAACAATATACACATAAAAATAAATATAATTGTTATTTTATTAAACATAGTGTTATTAAAACAAGAAGCTTTTCCGCGCATGCAATTAATATGCGCTATGTAAACAATGTGATCATTGTTAGGTTATGTATTTGAAATAATCAAAACATTGTGAGAACTACTCACTCTGTGTAAGTCATCTTGTGATTGTAAGAACTCGTTACACTTTCTGATGGCCAGACCGCTTGGGTTGGTACTATCCTTCTGGTACGGCGCACCACCCATCAAGGCGTTGTCAAATAGAATCGTGCCTCCCTCAATGAGAAGGTCATTCTGCATGATAAGCTGAAGCGATCAATTCATTTGAATGTGTTAGATTATGCTTAATGGTACGTGATGGTAACTTTAAATGGACAATTATTACCGTTTTATCTGGTGTGTTAAAGGATTTCGTTTAAGAACGAGAAATGGATAAAAGCCTACGAGGCATGGGTCAACATCGGGTGCAACAAGAGTTAATGAACAAATCTGAGGGAACAGGAATTAGGAAAGATAGAAAATGGGTCGATGGAGGCATGGGTCAACATCGGGTGGAACAAGAGTTAATGAACAAATCTGAGGGAACAGGAATTAGGAAAGATAGAAAATGGGTCGATGGAACATCTGAAAGTGGGGAAAACATAGCTCTAAGAAAAGTAGTAAATGGGACAAAAGTTATAAAATGTTCCTAGAACCCTATAAACAACTCGTATACTGCGTTTTACTTAATATCTTAACACTGTGACACTAATTAGTAAGATATGATTTTACATAAAAACAAAAAGTAATACGATGTTACACTCGCCAAAACATAACGCTGCTGTTTGTGTTCGGCTGTATAAAGGTGGTGTTACATAGAAAGAGGGGTTATTTTTGGTTGAGAACCCTTCTAACAACTGGTATACTTCGTCTTAATATGTAAACACTGCCACTAATAAGTAACATGTGATTTACAATGTTCCGATGATACCATTCTAAACTCGCTAAAACATCGTTTTCAATATTTTACTGCTGTTTGTGTTTGGCTGTCTAAAGGTGTTGTTACAGTGCAGAACTTTCAACTAAAATGATAACCTGGAAATACTCTATGTATCCATCCTTGTTGGCATCAATAAATACCACGTCAAACTTCTGGTTCTCTCCTGCAAGTTGCTGAATTGTATCTTTAGCAGCACCTGCAGATTTGTAAACAAAATGCAGTTATATACATCTGAATAACTAAAATGCGACCTGGTGTGTTATTGTGAGTTTTATTCAGCCACCATTCGGCACCAGTAGAGCCTGGATCCATTGGAAGCAACACACACACACGAGATTGAAAAGTTGCAGAACTCTCATGCCTCTGAAAACAGACGCATGCGGTATTCTACTTTAGGCTCGAGGATCCTAAAGGACCAGTCAAGACAGGGCTTTTTTTCTTTCTATGACAGGAGCCGAAATTTGGCTTCTTCACAATTCAAAAATTTTGTTTTTGGTAAATAACATCACCCTATCGAACTTTCTCAATATAATGTTTTGTTTTGGCTACATTTACAAAGTTTATCTAAAATGTAAAATATTATGCTGAATAATTGTACATAATTTGTTTTTATAGTGTCCTCCTCCCACAAAAACAATGTATGCATGTATTGAGTAATATCGCTTTGAACAATCAATCTTTCAATATTTTTTTCACAAATCAGACAGTTATCGAGCTTTTTTATTCGCAAAATGACCAGGCTAGGGCGTCTTCATAATTTTTAGAAAAAATGCCCTGCAAGAAATAATACCGATTTGTAATCGGTGCGACTTTTTACATCCGTCACACAGCACGAAACAAACGATAGTGTGAATGACAATAAATACTGAAATGGGGGCGGGGTGATTCATTTGAAGCAACAAACACAAACAAGAAATAAAATGCAGCAAGATTAGGTTCTATTAAGACTCACACGAATAACTGGTCAGACTAGAAATTCTTTACGTAAAGTATTTCGAAACCTGATCTACAAACGCTCTCGTTTGAAATGCGATATATACAAGGAGAGAAATGCTTTTCATCAATGGGAATACATGTACTACTATGTACAATACAATCGTTAGGAGAATTTGGGTGCATGCAGAACTGACCATTAATAGAGTACCCTGATCAACAACAACATCTAAACAAACCACATCTTTATTAAACGAACAGCAATAACTTACCTATACGGATTTGAATCTTTTTACCATGCGGAGATTTATCGAAGAAACTTCTAGCAACATTTTCCAAATACGGCTCATATTCGCATGTGATCACTTCTCCATCCGCTGGAAGTACTTCTGCGCAAGCGAGTGCCGCATATCCAGTAAACATACCAATTTCTAGAACTCGTTTGGCCTTAGAAATACTAACTATACTTTGAAGAAAGTTTCCTGGAAAACACAATTGATACCTCTCAAACAAGACCTCGTATTGATGAATTTCTACAAAATATGCTGACGTTTAATCAAATGATCAAGGAGTTTATCCTCTGTCAAATATCTACAAACAGAAACTAACTAAAACAATGTATCATATTTTGACACAACTGTACAAACTTTCAAAATATATTGTTAAATATCGTCATGTGCAACACTCCATTTCAGACGTTCTGTGCGTGTTTTTGGTTGACTGTGGTCCTTGAATGCTTCATTTCCTGTTCGAAGTTTATATCTACATTTATTTATCCTCGAAACAATCAACAACAGCAGCAATGCCTGCTATTATAGTTCCCAGAGTTGGTACTTAGTAGTGCTGAACGTTTAAATAAACCAAGACGTTTCTACTCTTCTCAGAAACAAACATATCAATAAGAATAAACAAACATACACATAATAATAAACATACGACACATTAATAATAATGAACACATATAAATAAGAATGTATTATCAGAGTAGCCATACGCCATCTTACAGTGTCTAAACACTAGATAGCAGACATTTTCTTGCATTGCACTCGGTACATACCGGGATATGTTATCATCTGTTTAAAACTGTAACATGTTTACAGCAAATATTTATGTTTAGTAATGCTTTATTTTACTAATATGTGAATGCATTCTGGGAAATAAATATCTTAACAAAAATGAACATTCTAGATAATGTGCGGCTTTTGCAATATTTTACCTGAAACCACCAATCACTTTTTTTGGAATTGTGAAGGTGTAAAACAGTATTGATCAGACCTTGCAGAGTGTATTAGAGATATCACTTTGAACACAAGACTAATGCATGTCAAACTTTGTATATATCAACACAAATGCAAAAACAAAACCCATTACTAGATATCTTTTAAAAAACATAGTTTTTCTTGCATACTGGATAAGGCTATCCACGTTTTACATGGGGGGCCTTATGGGTAAATATAAAAGTCACGTGCGCACCAACATCCGGTATGCATGAAAACATGCAAAATGTTAGTAGCTGGCGGCAACGCACAACTTGTTTCTGATATGCAAGAAACAGAATATATCATGGGTATTCGGTTCAGATGGGAAATTCCAACCCTCGGTATAGGTGTTTTAATCGGAACCTCGGTAGGGCCTTGGTTCCTATAAAAACGCTTATACCTAGGGTTGGAATTCCCTATCTTCACCGGATACCCATGAAAGATTCTTATAATCTTTATACAGCGGAAAAGTGCATATCCTATACAGATTCAGAAGTAGAGAAACAAATGACGCCATGTGGAGTCGATATATAAACAGTAGAAAAATAGGACTATACAAATAAATTAAAAGATTTAAATAAACTTTAATAAAACATTTTCAAGTTAAGGGATACCATAACTACAGTCTTCATCTCCGCTTTTTTTTGAACGTTTGTCTTTTTTTTCTCTCTCTGTATATAATTATAATGTTCTAGAAAATGTTTTGGATAATTGTTTATCTCACATTTTTCTCTCTCTTTTCTTAAATACCCAAATAAAGCTGGGCCCCGTTTTATGAAACAACTTAATTTTGATCGTAGATCAATTTCTTAAATGCTTCACTATAGATTACACTTTTGAAATAAACGTGATTTCATTTCTTTTTCTTATACATGTGATATGTGTGCACTACGTGCACACATAATTGTCTACATTGACTGTTTAGGTGAAAAAAATGAACGATTTTAAAATTTGAGACTTATCTTAAGATGTTTAATAAAACAGGGCCCAGAATCATATACATGTAACAACACAAGACATATAGTGTGTATATATGTGTATATTAATGTGTGTATGTGTGCCTATTGCAAACATGTGGATGAGAATATAAGGACAAAATATATTATAATGGTTTATATTTGAGAATATAGAGATGAATGCATATACATAGAATATATAATGGTGCATATTTGAATATGTGGAGGCATGTCTATACATAATAGTGTATGTATGAGAACAAAGTGTGTATGTCTATACATAAAACACAGCACTGAGCACCACGGTAATCTGTTTGCCGAATACTATCGTATTTATTGCTTTATTTAAAACAAAACTAAGATACTGCATACATATACTGCATACATATACTGGGTACAGTTTTAAGATACTTCATACATATACTGGGTACATATATAGTGCATACATATATTGGGTACAGTTTTAAGATACTGCATACATATACTGGGTACATATATAGTGCTTACATATATTGGGTACAGTTTTAAGATACTGCATACATATACTGGGTACATATATAGTGCTTACATATACTGGGTACAGTTTTAAGATACTGCATACATATACATGGTACAGTTTAACACAATAGTACTAGCACGTATGAGCTGATTATTGAAGATCAATACTGATAAGGGAGATCCATTAAACCAAGAAAATAAATTAGCAGACAAGGCTTTATTTGGTCTGTTATGAGAGGTAATGTAGGAAGCAACACCGCTCACGGCCCTAACACCGGCTTAAGCGCTATTCTACTTCTACCCTATTTGGGGGCTCCTTAATCCCAAAGGAACAGTAGAAATAACACTAGCGATTCGTAGCACAGGGAGACTTTTTACAGCCGACACACTGCACCAAACGACCGCTAGTGTGACTGTTAATAAATATTGATAAGGGAGATCCTTTGGAAGCAACAAACACAACCAAGGGAATAAATACTAGTTTATATGATGTATAGAGAATAATAAATGGGTATTTTCATATCACACCCTATATCAGGCCTGAGACACATTATCAGCCCGACAGCTAAAGCTAAAGCTCTCGGGCTGATATGGTGTCTCAGGCATTATATAGGGTGTGATATAAAAAATACACTTTTTTTTTCTATTTATCATATAGTTCAGCAATGACTTTGTTGAACTGTCAACTTCAACTTACTACGCTGTTTTCCAGGGAGAAAACAATAATATTATTAATAGATGTAATCCCATTCTGATGTGTCCACGTCTGTCGTGTAAGTGTAGATCTTCACCACATTTTTTCCGAAATTTGATTTAAAATGAATGACATTGAATTTGAAATTGTCTAATTCAGAAAATGAATGGTCACACGTGGTTATTTCATCCACGGATGGTTCTATATCATTGAGTTTATTATACATTTGTTAAACTCTCTTTATGGTCCGTGTAGTTTGCCTTATTTATTTCTTTATTTTACTTCTATCTATCTATCATCTCTTTTATTTCATCTTCTTAGCATTACTAGTCGAGTCATTTCCGTTGAGTTATGATCAAAGATAACAGCTCAACGTACACATGTAGATGTAGATGTTTAGGCAATAATCTGGCGCGAAAACAGGATCGAATGCAGACGACAAACCACAACGCGTGACAACTCGTATACAATCGTAACTAATCGGTAATTTCCGTCTCACTCCGCTGAAAGCGTCATAAAGAACATTCGGTTATTTCCGTGATATGACATTTTCTTACCCTTTATTTCACGCGTGTGATAAGGCTTTATTGCCCGGCAACTAAATCCTGATTGATATGACTAGCTAGGTCTATTTCGTATCGTATATTCCAAAACAACGTATTTATAGGGAAGTATGTGATAAATGTAGTTACTATGCATATGATAGGGATGTTTTAGAAAAATAAAAATAAAAATATATATATATATATATATATGAATGAATATAATATGTAAATAAAGATCAACCGGCTGTGTCATGGTTTTGCACGTAAAATATATGTTTACCAACCTACGACGTACTTACTATTTTTAAATTGGACCCCATTGAAACATGTTTAAACAAGGTCACGCACAAAGAAACCCGTCTATGAGCTAGTCATTTTCTAGAAATATTCTCTTTATGTTGCAAGAAAATTGATGCAATTGTACAAATAGCAAAATACGTTTTAAGACTCTCGCCGATTATCAAAACTTTGCTAAAGACACCTCCGACCAATCGCTTATTTATAAACGTTGGCGATGTCACGCTCACCTGTTTTGTTATTTATTTTATTCATATTTTGAGTAAATGATATGGGAAAGTACAGACAGCTTGTTTGTTTATTTGTTTGTTTAAATAATTTATTTAGTCATTCTTAGCACATTTTAGGCTATATATGACTGTCGACTTTCTTCTGGTAGAGGCAGACCACCCCATTATTCCTGGGTAGAACCAGTACTGTATACCTATCCGTAAGAAAAAATCGCCACTTCCTCACAAATTAAGCTCCAGTGGGATTCGAACAAGTACAGACCATTTCGAGGTATTACCGTTCAAGAAGCAGCTTATCATGCCAGGTTCCAAGTTCTCTTTCGTTTTACCGGCTTGAAACGCTTCTTCAAATGGGTGCATCATTGTTTCCTGTGCCAGTGTCCTCAGAGCTTCGCTTGGCTGGGATGAAACGTCGTCGGAATAATCATCCCGTGCCTGTAATTTATATGAGCACGCGTGTAAAATGTTAACACCGACTACTAAATGATCACGGCTTTACGAGTCTAACTGCTACTTTGGTTATAAGACACCTCTACCTTTCGGTAGGATATTTTTATTAAAAGTTTGTTGTGAACGTTGTGAAAAACAGTTTTGACAAAAGCAGACGATCAGACTTGAGCTCTGTAGTGAAAGTTTACCAAATGATTGTCAGTGACCCATTCATTGTCCCCTTGGAATCGTACAGGTGCTTACATGTGCCTCTGCGTCCATTTACAAGTCTGCTTATGCATCGTATACTGCATCGCATCGACCCCGCCCCACGCCCCTCCGCCCCTGGTGGGGGTAAACATTGAGATGTGCATGAGTGCATTTAAAGGGACACATGGCAATCTTGATTTTTCAAAAACTAGCGGCGTCCCGTTAGTTTTTCTACATTATTGCATTTGTTCAATCATTAATGTTAATTATAATAATTGTATTAAGCGTTGTTTTTGCATATTTTTATGTTTTGATATTATTGCACCAATAATATATTCAAACTTATAGTATAATAAGACGAACTAGTGAATACTTAAAATTTGATTTATTTAAATGTAACCAGGATAAAAGTAAATTTAAATGATACTGGATATATAAATCGAGACACCCATTTCAAATACTTCAAGATTGCCGTGTGTCCCTTTAAGAATGGCAAGGATAAATGATACAAATCATAAATTCCAGCGCAGGAGCATAAATTCTCTTACCTTAAACAGTTCAATAGCCTTATCGATTCCTTGTGTGATTGTAGCGTCCACCGATTGTTCTTGGCACAGTTTCTGAAGACTGTAGAGTTCCCTCAGTGCTGGATCTCTTACCCATACCATGTTTACATCTGACGATTACTGTATCACTGGGTAGATGAGAGAGTCAAGTCACCAGTCACCACCGCTATCTTTATGTGGGTTAAAGTTAGTAGAATGTCAAGCAAACGCTTGTCAACAAACGCTTGTCAACAAAAAAGCAAACGCTTGTCAAACGTATAACATAATCACAAATATAAATATGAAATTTTACGTGATCCGCACCAGAATACGTTTTCTTCCGTGTCAAGTAGTTTATTTATAGCTTGGTATATGCTTGCATGTACAATAGCCGTTTTTAACACATCTCACGAGTTAATCTGGTTCGTTTATGTGGGGTGGGGTTGGATGGGGTAGGAGGGAGGGTGGGGCTGGGGAGGGCGTTAGTTCTTGTCATTTCTACGCATAATAACTAATAATAATAATAAATCACACGTTAAATCAACATGCTCTTTTACGAGTACTTGAATGAACACGCGGGAACGACACAGGAACTGGAACACCATTCATTTCCAGTACGTAATATGGTCACACGTGCCATCCGATTCATTATAGAATGAATGAATGGTGTTTTACGGCACGTCGACACATTCATTATAGACTTGAAACTGTCAATTGACCATCATCAAACCAACCAGAACACTGGTTCCCTCTTCCAAATTCAGAATTTTGCTCAAAGTGATTTTATGCCAATTCAGATCAAATCAAATAAATCTTACCCTACAAAAACAGCTCTGATTAACCTGATTCTTTATGCAACCTAAAGTATCTCGATATAAACTCTCTATATTGATCAACACAACATATGGCTCGTCTTTACTGTCTTGTGTAGTTACTCATTATCATATGCAGTGTATTTTTCCTTATATGTGGTACATGTTTCACGTAATACAGTGCATTTCAAATAAGATGTGGTTAGTACATCGTTACACGTGGTATAACAATATGTATATGCCGTTATGTGATAGACAGATAAACCATTATAATGCGATCGAGTTCGACTCTCCCATAGCCATCGAAGGAGTATGTCTCCTTTTATGTAATCCCATTGAGATGGATGTCCTGTGGCGTATGGAAATTATCATCTACCCATTGAGATGGCATTTGAAAAAGATAAAAAACAGAACTCAAATCATCTTGAATATGTTTACATGAAACTTCCAGTTTAATGTTTACACAATTATCTAGACAGTGTTACCCTTGAATTAAAAATATATGAATTAGTCAATACACACATGACCTTGAGTATGACATAAGCTGAGTATGGATCAATACACACTTTTATCAGGTTTGTATTTATTATTCAAGTATAGCTCTATATAGTGAAAAGTGTAAATATAATAAATTGCAAGTTACATGTAAAAATAGTCAGGATTATTTGAGTTCTGTTTTATCTTTTTTCTTTGTTAATGCACTTTCAATGGGATTCCACAAAATGGGACATACGCCTTGAAATCATTGTATGTCATATGTCTGGATACATCATGAGGTGTTTCTAATAATGTTACGTATACATTCATGTTTTCCAATTTCTCCGGATGTGGATTTTATTGTTAGAGCTTTTCCTTTAAAGGGCAATGTCCGTAACGTTTAGCTTATAAAACACACACTTATTACGTTCACAAACATTACACACGAAACATTATTGAGTATCTACTAAATAAAAGCCTGTGTGGTAGGGCAATTCCGTTAAAATACTTGGCATAAAAGTTTTTATAAATTGTATTGTTTTATTACGAATTTACGGTGAAAGTAGGTAAGTATGTGTTTGTAAACAATGTATCGTAGGTTCTTAGCAAAACCGCATTTTCTGATTGACATGATATGTATGCATATGAAAGGCTGTACTAACTTCTCGTTACAAAGACCCATTCGCAACTTCTCGAATATTTAACTGTCTGTACAAACGATACATGATTGGTCTTGATCATCTTCGACGCTTGATTATAAATACAAACGTTTGTCTTGAAAACAAGCAATCGTCGCAGATGATCTAGACTAATCAAGTCTCGGTTGTACAAACAATTAAATATTCGAGAAGTTAGTACAGCCGGAAGTGCGGGTCAGGTATGAAATAATTTTACGGCAGAAATCGGCGATTTTACACAAATTTCTCCGCACAGCGTGCGTTTTCGTACGAACTGTGAATTGAATATGATAAATGGGAATAAGACCTACCGAACTGTGTAGATGATTTGAATCAATTCTGTAATTTGACAAAGATTCAGCCTTCGAAACGAGGTTGGTCATATCAAAGATGTTTACCATGTGTTATATAGGTAATAGGGGGATATCGTTTTTTTTTTTTTTTTATATATAATATCTGCGGCTCCAGTGCCAGTGATATACCTTTATTATTTTAGGTCATAATGTTAACAAATGTTTACTACTGCATGTTCCTTGTAGCAAATCGTTCGGTTGAAAATGATAACAAAGATTGGGGAACCATTTGTAGCTACTACATGTAAAGACCTTATTTTAGTTTAAATAATACATTCGGAATATGTGTTCAGATGCAATTCTTTCTATATATTTAGTAGTAATGTGTGTATTGAATTGTTTTGAAAATGGGACAACACAGTAAAGGAAAGGAAAATCGTTTGAGAAGGAATTTTTACAGCCATGTGGTAGGCATTTTAAACGTTCAATACAAAAACAAAAATGCAAGATATTAAAACAAGAACACAAAATGAAGATATTTGCACGAGACAAAACACAGTACCGACCTTACCAGTTAGTATGAAAAAGAATGTAAATATATTTTGCGCGCGTAGAATTCCTATTATGAAAATCAAGGGCAGCAAATTTTGTCGTTTAGAGGAAACATCCCAGAAATTAGTTCTGAAGAAGCCAGAATTGTCCGGGTATAAAAGAAAGTATTCCAGTTTGGGGTGGACAGATAACGAAACTTGAATGTGCAAATCACACTTGCAAGTGTATTAATATGAACGAAACCTGGTTTTAAACCCCAGCGGCCTTTTTTGCCATTGACCGTTCCAAGGCGGTAGCCCTATTGTCAAAGTTTTTTGTTTGTGACGTCATATACTTTTATTCCTTATTAATTAACATTGCCATTCATGTTGTCGTTTTGCGTGGTTTTGGATTTACTATGTTCTGTGAAATCTGCATATCCTGTTCGACTTTTATACCTTTTTTTTCAGCGAAAAGTGAAGCGTTTACAACCAAATGTGCAGCAACTGTACATTTCTGCATATTTTAATCTCGATGTTAATGGAGGTTGGGCCTGGAATGTTCATTCCTGTTAGCGCTGTATAACCTTTTGTCGTGTTTGTTTGCCGTAAAACCCAATTCATTTCAATAATATTTCCTCTTTTGAAACTGCTCAGCCAAAGTGAAAAAATTGAACACAACCATGTTCATTGGGTGGTTGGTACAATTTCAGATATGTATTCAATGCTACTCATCTAGCTATTTTAGCAGAGCATCATAAAGAACATTTCACATGAAATTTACTCCAAAACCATTTGGTGTTCGTTTATGAATTCAATATATAATTTTCCGTGGGTAATGACATTTACCAAGATTTTTTCGCTGACACTCAATGACAATTTAATAATTAACATACAAATAAGTATAAAAGTCGAACAGGAAAAGCAGCTTTCACAGAACACAGTAAACCCAAAAACACGCAAAAGATCAACATGAATGGCAATGTTAATAAAGAATAAATGCATATGACGTCACAAACACAAAAAGGGTTGACAATAGAGCTACCGCCTTGGAAGGGTCACTGGAAAAAAAGGCCGCTATGGTTTAAATCAGGTTCTAGGGTGCACCAAACATCACACTTACATTACTGTCATCCCAATAAAACGGGACAGTGTAAATAGAGAAAGTCGTCAGAGGTGTAGCTGGTAAATTTAAAGTTGTAGGCCCAGGCAAATGAGTACCGTATGTCCGACGTTACTAGGTGGGACTGGAGGAATACTCCCTACGATTGTTTTAAAAATATGAAGTGCATTCTGACGAGTTTGAGACGACATCTTTAAGAAACAAATAGAATATATCTGGGGGAAATTATTGGCATTGGCGTGCAGTGCCTGAACGCCACTGGTCGTCATCACTCTAGCATCTTTGGTTTTTATCCATTCTTCACAAATTTTAATATCAATGAAAGCGCAGACAAAATTGAATGAAACTCATATCGGATAGGAAACACTAGGGTCATGGCCATTGATTTATACAAAAAGCTATGGTTTGCCTTGTGAACAATCAATCACCTTCATTTAATACCCGATCTTCATCAAACTTAAACTGTTACATCTCAAGATATGCACATATACACTTTAAGTTACTGCGCCTAACCTGTGACCTTGACTTTGTGCTTAATGATCTAACATCAGTATTCCTGATCAACCCCAAATGGGTCAGACATGTAGTTAATGTTTTACCATTGTTAAGGTAATTTAAATTTCCTGTTTCTTTGACTGTATGTACTGACCAACCTCAAATGAATCATACAAAGTTTCAAGGAAATAGGTCGTGTAACATGTTAAACAAACAAGTTTTTATTCAATTTAACTTTGGTGTCCATTAATCTTTGAGGTTATCGCACAACCTTACCAATCAAAACTATATCCTTCTTTCAAAGTTATGTGATAATTGGTCATGTAAAACATGTGATATTGAGTCAAACTCATTTTCAAGTTCAAGTTTAATGCAGATTATGTTTATCTAGCACTTAAGGCAAATAAAACAAACCGTATAATGCATTGCCTGCTTGGTGTATATTGTAGTTTATAATTTCACTAAATGGGATTGCACAGATTTCTCGTCCACACACACACACACACACACTGTTATCTTATGCATATGATTATGTGTTAATTAAACACTGAACACAATGGCATGCATATCACCCACATATAGGATGACAAAACAATATAAATGTAACAGCCTAGTATCACTCCTTAAAATATGCCATTTACACAGAATTGTGATATCAAACTTTTGACATATAATACTCTAGAGTATTAACAGTGTAAACCTCTCAATACGATGTCCGTGTAGGTAATGTTCTGAACGCCGAAATCTCTGACCATTGAGGTTTAGCTCTATTATGTTTTATATGGCACCTTCAGACTTTTGCTCAACGTGTTTCAATGATAACCCACGAAATTCCATTCTCTTGCCGAAACAAAATGCAAGTAAATGTCTATTTTAAGTAGATCTGTACGTATCTGCCTTTCTTCTGACCATGAATACACCATCTCGAATAGGAACTAAAACCTACAATTGAAAATGAAATAAAACAAACTATATACTATTATAAGCACAACCTTAAGCATATATAAGACTGAGTATATCTTTAACGGTTTACAGGAAGTTATTCAGTTGCATGTAAGCACCACTGCTATTTTATAATGGTTGGAATACCGCATTTACCATCTTTATAAAGCTAGTTAATCTTTGTTTATGTGTATTATTGGACTAGTAATACATACGTTCTGCAACAATAAAAGTCTCGTTGGTAAGTTATCCCTTGTTATTATACCATGAAATACAAAGACAAATTTAGTCCAAACGATTATAACATGTCTAGCTATTGGGTCTACAGTGTATATTTATGAATATGCAGATGACATGACTGACTTCAAAAATAGTAAATGGATGTATATTTAAGAATAAAACTGTTTGATTTAAACAAGAAGCTTCTCTGTATATGCAATAATTTGGATTAAGTAATCAATATCGCCAGTTACTCTCTATACAATTACTGTTGAAGATTAGTTAATCTTTCCGAAGCTGCTAGGGGTGTGGGTAGTTTGCGTTAAAAGTAATTTATTTAAGAAATAATAAATACGTACCTGTGTTTTATCGGTGAATAAAGTGCAGTTAGGAGTTCGGATGCGTAGTAATTAAATCACGAGTGCGTTAGCACGAGTGATTTACTCGCATCCGAACGACTAACTGTATTTTATTCACCGATAAAATTCAGGTAGGTATTTATTATTTCGATTCTAACACAACAATAACCCCATTGTTTACGCTATTGTGGGGGCACTATATATTATCTCGGAGGTCAAGGTAATCAGGCTTCAATGTTTACAGGCTGTTCCATTTGGCGCCCCCGTATGCAAATTTCTGCGCGGTAAAATATGTTTAAATACACTAGTAGTCACGTGACAAACAATTAAGTCATTGCTTACGTCATACAGTTTGCGCTTGCGCTGTATGACGTCAAACGTTCTCAGCTTGTTCAAGAAGGCAGCTGACTCTTATATATATATGGCTTTAGAATATGTCTATGGCTAACAGACTGTGAATCATGTAGCCGACAATAACCATGCATTACAACATCAATTCCTAGGGAATCCGTCTAAAAAACTTGAATGGTATAAACACATATTTTACAATGTTCAAAGCTTGCCGTTTTATTGCCTCAAATGACGTTTTCGTAGAGCAGTCTACTAAAGTGTAGAATGCGGCAATATTTCCGGGATCTTCACGTCCGGGATTTTTTACGGAGCATAACGAAACCGTAAGAGAAACTGAATGAAACCGCAAGTATTGGAATGGAATAAGTGCAAATCTGTATTTTAATGGAATAATACCTCTTTATGGAATAATTCTCGTAAATACCGCCGTGTTATACACTAATCGATGAGTTTATTCGCTGCCTGTATGGTTTTCATAATTGCACATGTAATAGTAAGGTAGCAATGAACAGTTTCTTTGAGTTTTTCACTTTGATAACGCAATCTTATAATTACACATGGTAGCAGTGAGACGTTTATCTCTGTTGTAATGCACACGCCAACGCACACGCATCCCTTACATGTGAACACCTATATTTCTGTGCTGATGTGTACTTCTAGCATGTCGTGCTCCAAAGTTGAATTGTAATCAGTATGTAAGGTAAATCAAGGTATTTGAACAGAGAGAAGCGAGGTTGACCACCTTGATTCAAAATGTTTGGTAGGAACAACTGATGGTAAACTGAATGCGTCTGGTAAGAAAGAAAAAAACGGTCGTGGCTTGTTTACGTCAACATTATTTTTTTCAATATTGTTTTAACACCCGTGACTTGATATGTTATTATGTTAAACTTCCTTTCCAGTCCCTACCCAGATATATGCTATTTCCTCTCGGCAGCTATTTTACGCTTGCGAAAAACTTTGCTTGTATATACTGATGCATATGATGGGTTTATATCGGGATGTGCAAGGTTTGGGAGCATGGCAAGATTGTTGTAATTAACATTTCATTACTGTTGAGGTTGTCTTCGAGACGTCATGTAACGTGGCGCTTCAAACGGATGAAATATACGCGGGGAATTAATGGAACAGCTGTATTTTATCGTAGAATAACATATAGTTGTCTCTCTTCTTTGCGTATATGAAAGACTGCACAGGTCGTGTTAGAATAGTAAATAAATCCGAGTATGCTACTTTAACGTATTATTTCGGGTTGGGCTTTTCCAAATACATTTTTTACTTTGACGTGTTTGATGTGCATAACTACTTTTTCAGTATTCATCATACGAAGAAACAATCACATATTCATGCGAGCAGTTGGAAAAAATGCAAATTTATTAAGTGAAATAACCAAAACATTGTGAGAACTACTCACTCTGTGTATATCGTCTTGTGCTTGTAAGAACTCGTTACACTGCCTAATGGCCAGACCGTTAGGGTTGGTACTGTCCTTCTGGTACGGCGCACCACCCATCAGGGCGTTGTCAAACAGAATCGTGCCTCCCTCAGTGAGAAGGTCATTCTTCATGATCAACTGAAACGATAAATTTATTTGAATTTGTTATCAATGTGATTTGCGACACCCTCTATACGTAGGATATGGAGGACAAATATTGGATTTGAAGAGATAGTTAATGCTGCTTTGGAGGTGCAGCTAATATGATATCCACAGAACACGTCTAGGTATCATAGTATGACCAGAGCAGAGGTGTTCGTAGCTTTGGTTTGAACATTATTACTGCTTTATCAACCTTCTGGTGCGTTAAAGAGTTAAAGGACTGGAAATGGATCAAAGATCGATGAAGCATGGGTCAGCAGCGGGTGGAACCAGACTTTATGAGAAAATCGGATGAAACAGGAGTTAGTAAAGGGAGCAAATGTGTCGATGGAACATCTGAAAAGAGGAGAAAATGCAGTTATAAGAAAAACAGAAAGTGGAGATTTTGCTTGCCTGAGAACCCTTCTACCAACTGCTATACTGCGTCTTAATATGGAAACACTTACACTAATGAGTAACATTTGATTTTACAATGTTCCAGTTACACCAGTCTATACTCGCCAACCATCGGTTTCAATATGTTACTGCTGTTTGTGTTTGGCTGTCTAAAGGTGTTGTTACAGTGCAGAACTTCAACTAAAATGATTACCTGGAAATACTCTATTTACTGCTGTTTGTGTTTGGCTGTCTAAAGGTGGTGTTACAGTGCAGAACTTTCAACTAAATTGATTACCTGGAAATACTCTCTGTACCCATCCTTGTTGGCATCAATAAATACAACGTCAAACTTCTGGTTCTCCCCTGCAAGTTGCTGAATTGTATCATTAGCAGCACCTGTAGAATAAAAGACATGCAGTTATATACATTTACATAATAACGAAATATGGTGTGCTATTCCTGAGTTGTATTCAGCCACCATCTGACAACATTCGAGCATGGACAAGGTTTATGCGTGTTTGTCTGTTTTAAGCCATCCGAACTGAATGACTGGTCAGGCGAGAAATACTTTACGTATTTCGAAATCTTATATACAAACGTTCCGGGATGGAATACGATTATACAAGAACAGCCATGCTTTTTACCAACGGAAGAGCATCTGCAAAGATGTAATATAAGTAAACAATCGTTAGAGTGTTCGGTTACACGCAGAACTGACCATTAAAACAAAATACACAGTTCAAAGACTTCATCTAAACAAACCACTTTTTTTTTAACGAACACCAATATCTTACCTATACGGATTTGAATCTTTTTACCATGTGGAGATTTATCGAAGAAGCTTCTAGCAACGTTTTCCAAATATGGATCATATTCGCAGGTGATCACTTCTCCATCCGCCGGAAGTACTTCTGCGCAAGCGAGTGCCGCATATCCAGTAAACATACCAATTTCCAGAACTCGTTTGGCTTTAGAAATACTAACAATACTTTGAAGAAAGTTTCCTGGAAAAAAAAGAAAGGAGCACTTATTATATCCAATACGTTCTTATTCAAGTTGAAGACTCCCTTAAACTATACGGAACGAGCAGCTTTGCCTTTTCATATATCTACAAAAAAAAACACACTAAAATAATGTAACTCCTTTTGACACGACTGTACACACGTTGGAAATATATTATAACATATTGTGATTTAAACATATTTTATTGCCAATATATTACATTAGAGTAATATCGACATATATAGGATAGAAATATTATAACTACAAATGGCTTGGGTAACAAGTTCTACATAGCTGTCAAGGCCCAGAGAAAGTCAATCGTGAGATGGGAGACCAGGGGCGGTTGCACTCGGTTATGCGGTCAGTGGGGTGAAGCCCGCAAAAGTCCCAGTCGATCTGTTCCTATGACCATACATTGTACATGAATTAATTTAAGTCACACAATATACGGAAGTGATTCTGGTTCAACTATATGCCTACTAATTTTACCGATTTTTGGTATAATTATACTAAATTTTATTTAAAAAATTGTATACAAAAAACATTTTGGTCAACTTTTTAGAATGCGTGAGAACGTAAAATGTATGCGTGTGAGCGTGATTTAACACAGAAATGCGTGTGTCTCACGTGCGTGAGACTTGACAGGTATGATTCTACCAATATCAGATTAACCCTTAACAGTTTATCGTCATGTGAGATCATCTAAGATTTAGTTATCCCCTAAACGTTCAACAGCAGCAGCAACTCCGGCTATTGTATGCCATAGAGAAGTACTGAACGTTTACATACGTTAATAAGTTTTTACTTTTCTCAGAAACAAACACAAATACTAATGGATTATCTGAACTTATCTGCGCTGTACAGTAACTCCATAAACACTGTCTCATATTGTATTCGGTACATATTGTAGTATGTTTAATTGTAAGATATCTGTTAAAGCGTAATAACATTTTATTTTGTTATATCTGAATGACCTAAATACTGTCTGATCAAGTCATTTGTTTCTTGAGGAAATATTTTTCTATTGAATATCGCCGATCGCCGATTGTCAACATTACATTAGGAATCGACCGTTCCGTTTGTGAAAATTCCACATGAAGTATAAACGCTGACGATGCAACGCTCACCTGTTTTGTTATTTATTTATTGTATTTATAGTATTTTGAGTACATGATGTGGGGAAAATAGATCATGTCGAGGGGATTACCTTCCAAAAAGCCGCTCATCATTCCAGGCCTCAAGTTCCATTTCGTTTTACCGGCTTGAAATGCTTCTTTAAATTGGTGCGTCATTGTTTCCTGTGCCAACGCCCTCAGGGCTTCGCTTGGCTGGGACGAAACGTTGTCGCAATACTCATCCCGTGCCTGTAATTTATATTATGAGCACGTTTGTAAAATGTAAACATTGTCTACTGAACGAGCTATGGCTTTGCGTGATTTTGTGTGTCATATAACTGCCTATAAGTGCTGTTTTGTTAAAAAAAGATCCGTCCTTTTGATAAAAAGTTGAGTGTGTTGTAAGAACGGATGACAGAAGACCACCTTTGCCCCTCAAAATCAGGCTTGCGTTCTGTAGTGGCAGTTAACCAACTTGACGGCAGTAACCCAGTCATTGTCGCCATGGAATCGTACACGTGCCTCTGATTCCATTGGCAAGTCTCCAACGTATCAAACGGCCACTTACACTTCCCGTAAACACATCTGGTGACACTGCAAGCATGGTATTGGTGTTGGGGAAGCTCAATACATACACAATGGAGTAAGTGTACGTGAACATATACATATTCCTAAAAGTCGTCTTAATTTTGTGTTGCTGACATATTTAACACGTTCTAAACCAATCACCAAATATCATCCTATGCCAAGACTGTACTGTTCGGCTGGATGATTTATCGGTCTGTCCCATTGTCTTATAATTATGGGGCGCCGTATTACTTTTTAATACCATTTGGTGATATCACCTATTCGAATCGGTGATATCACTGATTCGAATCGGTGATATCACGCATTCAAAAAGGTGATATCACCGATTCATTCTGAATGCGTGATACCACCTATTGAATGGGTGATATCACCTATTCGAATCGGTGATATCACTCATTCAAATCAGTGATATCACTTATTCAAAACGAATGAGTGATATCACCCATTCAATAGGTGATATCACCCATTCATTTTGAATGAGTGATATCACCTATTCGAATCAGTGATATCACCGATTACCAATTCAGAAATAAACTCTGTATAAATGGCTGATCCCATCCAGGCTCTTGCAGCAATAGATGCGGAAATTTCCCCCTCCCACACACAGCGGAAGGGGTATATACCATACCAAACCTAGCCCCAAATCGTTTTTTTAAACAAATGAAACATATTATTATAATTTCATTTTCTATGCCTTTTCTATTGTTTCATATACAGTCATTAAAATTGTAGATAAACCCACCCTTTACCAATTACACTGAGAAACACAGTGGACAGTTATTATTTAATTATTACAACTAACCGTTAGCAATACTATACTCATCAAAAAAAGTACCACCTTTTTTGCTGGTATTCCCATAGGCCAGGTTTTGTGGGTATATGACAGCTTGAACTGCGCTTTAAATAAAAAATGTTTGATATTTATAAGCACACTTCACTGAATACTAAATATTCCTTTAAGCAATACTCCTTTATGGATGCTGTGGAAACCTTAATAATTCAATTTTTGATATCGCTAATTCAATTTTTGATATCGCTTATAGAATTATTGTCACAATATGGACTTCTCCCTTTTAAAAAAAAATGGCCCTGCTTCAAAATGGTACAGATCGGACTACACCAATTACCAACCAATCAGCGGGCAGGGAAAAAGTTCCAGGGTAAATTCGGAGCTATTACACAGAATCTCTTAATTTTGATTGGTTGTCAAGGAAATTAAACCAAAAAATCTTGCTAAAAAATTGAAATTCAACTTTTGAAGAGTACATATAAAGGTTAAATCATGCATTTGTGCAATGTATTCATAATGTGTTGCATAATCAAAGAAAGAAGTATATTTTACATTTTCCTCATGTTTGTACATGCAAGTAGGTGGGTCAGCACCATCCGACCCAAACAGCTTTTTCAAAACATACTCAATGTATGGCTTCTGTATGTTTTTTTGATAAAACTAAGATAGGTCTTTCAAAACAAGTAATAAAAAATATAGCTTTCTACATTAGGGAACTCAGTACAGAGCTTAGAGCTATAAGGTAGGCCTATCGAAAATGAATTGGTGTAGTATGACCTAAAGATGGATTCTGCATAGGGTAAAAGTGAAAGTAGACATACTTTTTGCCTAACACAATGATTTGAAAGTGTGAGAAATGTTGAATTATTGTGTATATTGACTTTTCTTATAACTCTTTTCATGGTTTTTAAATATTTGAAAGTTTTATGATGTAACATAGGTAATTTAAATTCCTTTATTGAGGGTAGTGGACACAAAATTAGCCATACCTGACACCTGGTATACAAAATTAGCATGTAATGCACATGTTTGACTAGTTAAAGGTATATCTAGTACGTTTTATTCATTTCTGAGGGCTTTGCATACATTGTTTGGCAAAAATGTCAGAAAGCGACAATCTACATCTGTCCAAAAAGATGTCGAAAAGCCGCTTTTGTCTGTTTTGAAAAAGATGTCGAGGTAAACTCTGACTTTGAGTGCATCGCTTCTATACGGTTAGTGTCGATATGCAGATATGTTATGCGGTTTAATACATTTTACAAATTAAATTATTTAGTTGGCAAAATATATGACCTTTTGTATGTTTTTCAAAACTTTTTTTCTACCCAACCCCCTTCATTTTAATTAAATTTCATGGATCTCTACTTTAAACAGTGCTTATTGGCTGCATGGTTACATGAAAATGACCTGTAAAGATGGTATAAACAATATCTAATGGAAAAATAAAAGAAACAGTACAGTAACAGGCAATCTTGTGTAATGAGCATATTGTAAAACATGGCATGGCCCTAAAAATGGAGCTTGGGAGGATAGTCTCAGAATTATTTTTTGTCATTTCTAAATTGAAAAGTTTCATTTTCTTGATGGTTTCACATATATAACCTGCTGAATAATGTTAATTAGTTCATTTGAAGGTAGATTTTGAATACATACAAAAACAGTGGCGTTTTATGGTAAAATCTGCTATTTTGACCCCTGAAAATCACAAATATCATTTTTGAGTAGATATTATTTTCAAGATAGCCTCAACTGGTTGAAAATCACATGTTGTTGATGAAATCAATTTAAAATCACTTTATTTGAAGCAAAAGATTGGAACGGTTGTCGAGATATGGCATTTTGAAGATTCTGGATTTACGCGTAAAATCCGAAGGAATTTTACTTTAGCCAAAGCTCTTTTAAGCCCTCATATTTTGTCGAAAAGGATATTTTTCTGAAAAAGAATGACATCATTTCTCTCAGATCGAATGTTTCAAACAATTTAGCCAGAAAAAAACAACTTCAGTCAGGTTTGAATGTCTCTTTAGATCGGACTACACCAATTACCAACCAATCAGCGGGCAGGGAAAAAGTTCCAGGGTAAATTCGGAGCTATTACACAGAAGAATCTCTTAATTTTGATTTGTTGTCAAGGTAATCAAACCAAAAAATCTTGCTAAAAAATTGACATTCAACTTTTGAAGAGTACTTATAAAGGTTAAATCATGCATTTGTGCAATGTATTCATAATGTGTTGCATAATCAAAGAAAGAAGTATATTTTACATTTTCCTCATGTTTGTACATGCAAGCAGGTGGGTCAGCACCATCCGACCCAAACAGCTTTTTCAAAACATACTCAATGTATGGCTTCTGTATGTTTTTTTGATAAAACTAAGATAGGTCTTTCAAAACAAGTAATAAAAAATATAGCTTTCTACATTAGTGAACTCAGTACAGAGCTTAGAGCTATAAGGTAGGCCTATGGAAAATGAATTGGTGTAGTATGACTTACAAGACTCTCGCGCAATTCAACATGGCGGAGAACAGCAATATTGTTGAGGGACTTCGATCACTTACTATAGTTTAACTATGGTCGTTGAGCTGCGCACGTCTAGTTAAGGTGTAATGCGAACTTACTCTAATTAAACCATAGATACACGCGGCATAGTGTAAAACATGGAAGGTGTTTACTTTATCATATAGATTGTCAATCAAAAATTAACTACTAAAACTAAAATAAATACATAGGCGTAGCAGCCGGTGGGGTGGGGTGTGGGGGTTGGGGGCCCAATGTTCAGAGTGTGTGGGTGGGGCGGGCACAGTGTAAGCTTTGGTCCCCCCCCCCCCCCAATAATTTGATGAAAAACAATTGTAAGCGCTCAAAAAGTAGTCTGGTACCCTTACACTACTGCGCTCGCTTCTCTCTCTTCGTGGGTCGTGCACGAAGAGAGAGTAGTGTGTCAAAATACACGTTTAATGCTCTTTTGATTTCAATTTTTCGTATTGGCGAGCATCAACGTATATGCAGTTACATAGAACGTCAGAATAATAAAAAAAAATGCATAGGAGCCAATTTATTAGGCTAGAAGAGAGAGTAGCGAGTGCAGTGACGGAAGGGTACCTGACTACTCAATAGATAATAATGTCCCCTACTGGCTGCGTTCTTTCGTCGCACACTTGGCAGAGTTGGCCTAACGGGATCCTTATATTGTTATAAGTTGATCCGTCAACTGTAGATCTTATCCTGTCTAAATTCTGTACCGAAGATTCAATAAGTCGAATAGCTTTGTCCCTCCTGTCTCTATTGCTACCTTCAACTGTTAACAACCTCTCAATTTCTACCATTCGGTCTATCCTTGATAAAACTGCGGACATTTTGGAATGTTGAATTTTGGAATTGAAAATCTAAACTAGGGAGCGTTCATTGTGATTCTTGAAGTTGAATTAGCGATATCAAGAAATGATTTTTTGATATCGAAAATTGAATTACCGATATCGCAAATTCGTTCAATTCTGGATATCGCTAATTCAATTATTGATATCGCTAATACAATTTTTGATATCAGTATTAGAATTAGTGATATCGCTAATTCAATTACCGATATCAAAAATTAAATTAGCGATATCCAGAAATGAAAATTAATTGTTGATATCTGAAATTGAATTTGCGATATCGCTTATTGAATTAGCGATATCAAAAATTGAATTAGCGATATCTGAAATTGAATTAGCGATATCGATAATTCAATTTTTGATATCAAAAATGTATTTTTGATATCGCTAATGAATTCTTGATATCGCTAATAAATTTTTGATATCAGTAATTGAATTAGCGATATCGCAAATTGAATTAGCGATATCGCTAAATAGTGATTAAATGTGAAAACGGCTTGCCATAGATATCACTGATTCGAATAGGTGATATCACTGATTCAAAACGAAAGGGTAATATCACCTATTGAACGAGTGATATCACCTATCTGAATGAGTGATATCACTGATTCGAATAGGTGATATCACCCATTCGTTTTTTAAAGAGTGATATCACCTATTCGAATTAGTGATATCACTCATTCAAATAGGTGATATCACACATTCAATAGGTGATATCACCCTTTCATTTTGAATCAGTGATATCACCTATTCGAATCAGTGATATCACTGATTCGAATAAGTGATATCACTGATTCAAATAGGTGATATCACTCATTTAAGTTTGAATCAGTGATATCACTGAATTGTATAAAAAAAGCAATACGGCGCCTCATACATAATCCAATCTACAGCTGGTATTGTACATGTTTACAAACGCAGAACATCACGTGTTTTCATCAAAGCAACTGGGTCAAGATCAGCAGGATATTTTCACTTACCTTAAACAGTTCAATGGCCTTATCGATTCCTTGTGCGATTGAAGCGTCCACCGATTGTTCTTGGCACAGTTTCTGAAGACTGTAGAGTTCCCTCAATGCTGGATCCCTTACATAGGCCATGTTTACAGCTAACGATCACTATCAATGGCGAGAACAAAACACAAATGACAGAGACACCCACTTTATCTGCATGTAGGTTAAATGCTAGTACAATATCAACTGCAGTCTAGTATCGAACGTTTGTAATACATATCGTTATCACTATCATGCTAAATATAAATATGGCTTAGTCACGTGATCCTCAGTAAGATACTTTAAAGGGACACACAGAAATCTTGAGGTATATGTTACACAAGTTCACGCATCAAATATAACTAACATTAATGACAAAGTGCAGTATATTTCTTTCATGGCATTTTGAATAACATAAATTATGTATAGCTTTTAATCACATTTCTTCCCTGTTCTCATTGTTCCATTGGTTGCAGTGAGTACTATATACAGGGAAGATAGAGTACAGGGAAGATATTTGATGAAAAGCTATAAGAAATAATACATATTTTACAAATTGTTAAATTCTGTTACTAAGTTGTAAATAGCATGTGTTTATTATACGCGATGTTTAATTTAGGCATATAAAAGTGTAATTAAATTACCAACTAAAACTAGAAATTGTTATTGTCCATGGGACAAAAACGTATGGCTCCCCCACTCGCCCTCGCCCGAACAGACATAATTGACGACTCTAGGTCCAATCGTTCTCTATTGATCTGAGATCGGTTTGATATTCAATATCCATGTGACTGTATCTACTATCTGTATCAGTAAGGCCACATAAACAAATATGTGTGGTTCAGGTAACCCGACCGACCCTATTTTAAGGGGCCGTCCCTAAAACTTTTTATACAAAATTTAAATAAAAATATTATTTAAAAAAAAAAAAAAAAAAAAAAATAAAATAATAATAATCAAATAAAAAAATTAATCAAATAAAAATTGTTAATAATGCCCAACAAATCGAACTCAAGGTATAGTAATTTAACACATTAAATTCATTATCAGAATTGAATTCATTACGGAGAAGAAAAAAACAACCTTGACCTTTGACCTAGTGACCCCAAAATCAATAGGGGTCATCTACTGGTCATGACCAACCATCCTTACAAGTTTGAGGACCCTAGGTCCATCCATTGTCTGGTTATTGATCGGACATCGTTTTGATAATCAAGGTCACCGTGACCTTGACCTCTGACCTAGTGACCCCAAAATCAATTGGGGTCATCTATTGGTTATGACCAACCATCCTTCCAAGTTTGAGGACCCTAGGTCCAACCATTGTCTAGTAATTGATCGGACATCGTTTTGATAGTGAAGGTCACCGCGACCTTGAACTTTGACCTAGTGACCCCAAAATCAATAGGGGTCATCTATTGGTCATGAACAACCATCCATCCAAGTTTGAGGACCCTAGGTTCAACCATTCTCTAGTTATTGATCGGACATCGTTTTGATTTTCATTGTCACCGCGACCTTGACTTTTGACCTAGTGACCCCAAAATCAATAGGGGTCATCTACCCTAGGTCCAACTATTCTCTAGTTATTGATCGGACATCGTTTGTGACACAGACAGACCTACAGACATTTAGACAGACAGACCTACCGAAAGCACAAAATCAATATGGCTCCCCTACCACACTTTGAAGCCTTGAAAGTAGCGCACCGAGTGATATGTGCGGAAACAACATCATCCTCAGTAGAATTAACTGGAGTATAGGAATAAGTGCTGCCGAGTTCCAGAGATAAAACATTGACGTAATGAAGGCGTCAAACAATAATTACATTATTAGCTGCTTTATCTGCAGGAACTAATACAAATTTATTATGAAATTCCTGAATTCCCGATTTTAAATTACGAAAGGAAAACCTAGGTCTCGGAAGAAGTAAAGAGGGGTTAGCATTATAAAAGTTAATACGTGTATCTATAATTTTAAGAATTGACTTTTTCCAAGTAGAAAGCGAGTTTGGGTCCACATGTTCTCTACGACACCATTTTATACTAAAATCTTCAATGGAGTGGGTGATCTGGGCACGACAGGCATTAAAATCAATAGTTGAAGGTAATCTATATTTAAGACCTTTCGAAAACAAATGCCGAATACGTTTATCAACAATATCAAAATTACCAATGATGACATGACCTGCTGGAGCATAGCAAAAAAGAAGGATAAAAATATCGGACAGGGAAAGCATCATTCAAGGACGGCAGTCAACCACAAAACACAAAAACAATCACGCAAACAGACAAACCAAAAGGCAAAAGTAATAAAAAATGCAAACGACATCACAAACACAAAAGGGTTGACAATAGGGCTACCGCCTTGGAACGGTCAGTGGCAAAGTAGGCCACTGGGGGTTTAAACCGGTTCTAGGGTGCACCAAACCTCACACTTACCCTACTGTCATACCATTGAAACAGGACAGTGTAAATAAAGAAATCCCCGCCATGATCTAAACTCCAACCAACAAGGCAGCATCAATAGGCAATATAAATAAAACACGAATATGCTCGTGTAAATATAATACAAAAAAACAATAGCCTAGAAAGCCACAATGAAGGTACTCAATGACTTGGCAGAAACCAGAGCAGTAAGAGAATACACCATTAAGGGCACGACAAGAAAGATCATGGACAAACATCAAACGCTACCGTCCCAATGGGCTTTAGGTAGGCGTCATCCTAGGGTCCACAGCCTGTCCGGTCATCGTACAATTAAAGAGGAAAGCATAGTGGCGAACTGTAAAAGGGTCCACCACCAAGCATGCAGTACATTGCAAAATGATAGGGTCATAACCTCTTTTGATAAACTTTTTAACAAGTTTAACAAAGATAGTATGAAAGTTATCATGACCAAGAATCTTACGAAGTCTATAAATCACATCACCATAGAAGTCAGGTTGTGATAGTCCGTGTCGCAGAAGAGTCCTTAAATTACATTTATATTTGGAAAGAAGATAAGGGTTACGATAATAAAATTTTGCAAAGGTTTTACGAAGTTTATGGTAACGGTAACCCTGATTGAGTAACTTTTTAGTTATACAAAGATTACGAATATTAAAATCCTCAACTCGAGTACAAGCTCTAGAAAAACGAATAAGTTGAGACAGATACATCCCATAAGAAGTTGCTCGGGGAACAATCCCATCCAAGTGGGGATAATTAACAATGTCAAAATTAAAATCATCTCTCTTGTCATAGATTTTGCTAATTATTTTACCATTTTCAATCGAGAGTTCTAAATCAAGAAAAGAAGCGTTATTATCAGATATATTTTCTTTATTAAGCCGAAGTTCTTTAGGATAAATATTATGAACCATAGTTGGAAAGAAAGGGTTGTCAATGTTCAGTATGTCATCCAGATACCGAGAGGTGTCATTAAAAGCTTCAATAACATCTGCCTGGGTATCTGGTGAAAGGCTCAACATGAAATCCCTTTCATAGCGAAGTTAAAACAAATCTGCGACAAGTGGTGCACAATTCGTATCCATAGGGATACCAACAATTTGTCTATAAACGGTAGTACCATACCTGACGAAAATATTATCTAATAGGAAGATGAGTGCTTCACAAACTTCAAAGCAAGTCCACATAGTATAATTGTCTAAACTGCCGTTAGTGAAAAACGCTTTAATATTATTACATGCCAAAAATGTAGTATTTTCTCTAGCGAATGTTTTTTTGAATAAGAGAAATTAGCTTGTCTTTAATAAGATGATGTGGTAAGGTTGTATATAGTGTAGAGAAGTCATAAGTACTTATTGATGAAACTAATATTGACCTTTTTTCTATATTTTCTATTCGAAAGCGTAAATCTAGGTCTCATGGTCTTAAGCGTAATGGTAACATCAAACGTAAATCGCGTGTAATTATTTCTGTCGCTGATTTACATACTATTTTTAAACAGTCTGGAAAGCACTCTATGCTTTCACGGCTTACCTCTTTGTCTAATTCTTCACTAAAGTTGATCGACGAGGAAGCCGACAAAATTTTCATTCGTACAGATCCCTTGTATAACACTGCTTCCATAGTTCAAAGCTACACACAACATGTTCTCCGACCCCATATTGACAAGGAGTCTGATCACGTCAGGCATTTTCTAAAACTACTATATATTAATAAAGGTATTGATTTCATTGACATGCCTAGTATTTTTCGGGATACTCATGTAGTTGATTCTATCCCAAAATATTTCAAAAATTCCGAAAGTCGTGTAATTTATTATAAGTATAAAAAGCCTATTAGAAATATTATTTTCAACTACAACAAAATAGTTTCTGACCTTGATATAGTACATAGTACTACTAAGGAATGTGAATGCAACACATCAAAATTTTGCTATGCTCCAGCAGGTCATGTCATCACTGGTAATTTTGATATTGATGATAAACGTATTCGACATTTGTTTTCGAAAGGTCCTAAATATAGATTACCTTCAACTATTGATTTTAATGCCTGTCGGGCCCAGGTAGCCCTCTCCATTGTAGATTTTAGTATAAAATGGTGTCGTAGAGAACATGTGGACCCAAACTCGCTTTCTACTTGGAAAAAGTCTATTCTTAAAATTATAGATACACGTATTAACTTTTATAATGCTAACCCCTCTTTACTACCTCCGAGACCTAGGTTTTCCTTTCGTAATCTAAAATCGGGAATTCAGGAATTTCATAATAAATTTGTTTTAGTTCCTGCAGATAAAGCAGCTAATAATGTAATTATTGTTTGACGCCTACATTACGTCAATGTTATATCTCTGGAACTCGGCAGCACCAATTCGTAAACTCCAGTTAATTCTGCTGAGGATGATGTTGTTTCCGCACATATCACTCGGTGCACTACTTTCAAGGCTGGTGTAAACGATAAGCAAAATAAACTGCCTACCATGTACTGGATTCCTAAATTACATTAAAATCCATATAAGGCTCGCTTTATTTCTAATTCTAGTGCCTGCAACACAACAAACATCTCCAAACTTTTAACTTCTTGTCTTACTGCCGTTAAAGATCACGTTAAACTATATTGTGATAAAACTTATGAAAACTCTGGGATTAATTTATTTTGATCTATAAAAAATTCATGAGACGTTCTGGATAAAATTTTCAACAAAGGTCAAGTTTCATCAATAAGCACTTATGACTTCTCTACACTATATACAACCTTACCACATCACCTTATTAAAGACAAGCTAATTTCTCTTATTAAAAAAACATTCGCTAGAGAAAATACTACATTTTTACCATGTACTAATATAAAAGCGTTTTTTACTAACGGCAGTTTATACAAGTATTCTATGTGGACTTGCTATGAAGTTTGTGAAGCACTCATCTTCTTATTAGATAATATTTTCGTCAGGTATGGTACCACCGTTTATAGACAAATTGATGGTATCCCTATGGGTACGAACTGTGCACCACTTGTCGCAGATTTGTTTTTATTTTGCTATGAAAAGGATTTCATGTTAAGTCTTTCACCAGATACCCAGGCAGATGTTATTGAAGCTTTTAATGACACCTCTCGGTATCTGGATGACATACTGAACATTGACAACCCTTTCTTTCCAACTATTGTTGATAATATTTATCCTAAAGAACTTCGGCTTAATAAAGAAAATATATCTGATAATAAAGCTTCTTTTCTTGATTTAGATCTCTCGATTGAAAATGGTAAAATAATTAGCAAAATCTATGACAAGAGAGATGATTTTAATTTTGACATTGTTAATTATCCCCACTTGGATGGGGATGTTCTCCGATCAACTTCTTATGGGGTGTATCCGTCTCAATTTATTCGTTTTTCTAGAGCTTGTACTCGAGTTGAGGACTTTAATATTCGTAATCTTTGTATAACTAAAAAGTTACTCAATCAGGGTTACCGTTACTATAAACTTCGTAAAACCTTTGCAAAATTTTATTATCGTAACCCTGATCTTCTTTCCAAATATAAATGTAATTTAAGGACTCTTCTGCGACAAGGACTATCACAACCTGACTTCTTTGGTGATGTGATTTATAAACTTCGTAAGATTCTTGGTCATGATCACTTTCATACTATCTTTGGTAAACTTGTTAAAAAGTTTATCAAAAGAGGTTATGACCCTATCATTTTGCAACGTACTGCATGCTTGGTGGTTGACCCTTTTACAGTTCGCCACTATGCTTTCCTCTTTAATTGTACGATGACCGGACAGGCTGTGTACCCTATGATGACGCCTACCTAAAGCCCATTGGGAAGGTGGCGTTTGAGGTTTGTCCATGATCTTTCCTGTCGTGCCCTTAATGGAGTATTCTCTTACTGCTCTGGCTTCTGCCAAGTCACTGAGTACCTTCATTGTGGCTTTCTAGGCTATTGTTGTTTTGTATTATATTTACACGAGCATATTTGTGTTTTACTTATATTGCCTATTGATGCTGCCTTGTTGGATAGAGATTAGATCATGGTGGGGATTTCTTTATTTACACTGTCGTGTTTTAATGGGATGACACTAGGGTAAGTGTGAGGTTTGGTGCACCCTAGAACCGGTTTAAGCCCCCAGTGGCCTACTTTGCCACTGACCGTTCCAAGGTGGTAGCCCTATTGTCAACCCTTTTGTGTTTGTGATGTCGTTTGCATTTTTTTTATTACTTTTGCCTTTTCGTTTGTCTGTTTGCGTGTTTGTTTTTGTGTTTTGTGGTTGACTGTCGTCCTTGAATGCTGCTTTCCCTGTCTGATATTTTTATCCTTCTTGACCTTTATTGAAAATTTTATCAAGAACGTCTCCTGAATTTTTTATACACCAAAATAAATTAATCCCAGAAATTTCATAAGTTTTATCACAATATAGTTTAACGTGATCTTTAACGGCAGTAAGACAAGAAGTTAAAAGTTTGGAGATGTTTGTTGTGGTGCAGGCACTAGAATTAGAAATAAAGCGAGCCTTATACGGATTTTTATGTAATTTAGGAATCCAGTACATGGTAGGCAGTTTGTTTTGCTTATCGTTTACACCAGCCTTGAAAGTAGTGCACCGAGTGATATGTGCGGAAACAACATCATCCTCAGTAGAATTAACTGGAGTATAATTTTGATGTGTTGCATTCACATTCTTTTGGAATATTATGTACTATATCAAGGTCAGAAACTATTTTGTTGTAGTTGAAAATAATATTTTATGAAGGATGCTTTCATTATTAATTTGTTTCAACGTATTTGGCTTACAATAAGTTCAAGTTTGTGGAGCGCTGTGGTCTAGTGGTAGAGCGTTGGACCCATGATCCAAAAGTCGTGGGTTCGATTCCCGTCATTGCCATATGCGTTGCGTCCCTGAGCAAGACACTTTATCTGCATTGCTTAGTACTGGTTCTACCCAGGAAGACATCGAGAGTGATTCAAATAAGTTCATAGAGCTTTCGTTACAATCGATGTAAAATAAATAAGTTTAAACTAAGTTGCATAGGCATGTCTTTAACTGTGTCACAAAAGTAAGCGAACAAAAAACAACATTCATTCCGGAATCGTCCGTGCTCAGAGTAGGAATTTGGACAAAGTAGGAATATTTCGGTTCTAGTTGTAAATTATAATACTGACGGCAAAGGCCTTTATTAATGCTGGAAGCACTTGCGGCTCAACCCTAAAATAAAACGTATGTTGAAAGTGCAAGTACGCGTGATGCAACGTTTGTATATCTCCTCATTTTTTACCTAATGTATATTAATATTCACTATTTATTAAGTATCATTCAAATATGCAAATGTCATTACTAGCAATACCATAAACTAGTAATTTATTCTCAAACGGTCTGTGTAAATGATCGTTTTTAGTACATTTGGCAGACGGGGAGGTGTTCTGGACAATAAGACTATTTGACATTATATATATTTATATACATTATCAGTATATTACTTTAATAAATATGATTAAAAAATGCAAATGCAATTATTAGTAGTAGAGGCACAACACCTGCTGCATTTATTGAGCAACTGGTGTGTTTATTATTTGGCAGATGTTCAATAGTTGACTTATTTTGTGTATGCAAGTACATACGAAGGAATATGGCACACAAACCAAGGTCCAATGTTTGTATAAAGAAATCATAGGAAAATCTCTAAAATATATTATACATGGAATGCCCAATTTTGACCCGTTATTAGAAATATTATTGTCTGCGTTGCGTTTGTTTTTGTTTTTTAGCCAGATTGCGCAGAAATTCCAGGCTGATAGTGGTGATTTCCGTCGATCCGTCCTTCTATCCGACTGTTTGTCTGCCTGTCTGTATATCCGTTCGTCCGTCCGTATGTCCGTCTACACGTTTTGGTTAAAGTTTTTGTTTTTCCTCTTTTGTATCTTAACTAATTTTCTTATTTTAAATATATTTTAGAATAGTTTTGCGATAAGTATTATATTTTGACCAATAGTTTGTAAAATATTATTTTTTTGTTTAAATTGTTACATATTTTGTGAGTTAGCTTGCTTTTATATGAAAACATGAAATGTGCTGATAAAATACATAAAGGAACCGACGCCCGCTTTTTCAGATATAAACTGCTTAACACTGGTAAGAAATAATATATAACAAATTTGAAACCATTTACTGCACATGTTCCTCTATAATAAAGTGAAACATGGTTAATCCTAAATCACCTCCTTTTAACTGAATATCATTTTCCACAAAGTCTTTTGCAAACACATATGTGGTGGTAATGCTAGTAAAACATAATGTCAAAATCATTTTAGTTGGCATACTTTGAATTCGGAGCATCGAAAGCTGCACTAATCAGGAGTATTTAACAAAATCCAAAACGAAATGTAGAGTTGGTGCAATTAGAACTTGTTTTTGTAAAGCCTGGAGTGCGTGTATTTGGGTGTGATAATGCATTTGCTGGAATAGGGATTGACTCTAATCAAGATGGAACCAGTATAACAATAATTATTTCAGAAGTTAGTTAAAGATTTGACACTGACAACAGGAATTGTTGAAAAAAACCGTTAGAAGAGTTCACTTGTCGAATGTATGTTTCAAAGGTATTCATCAATTGATTTAAATGCATTTCGATACCATTTATTTTGTGCAATGGGAGGAGAAATTGATTCATCACAGATACCACTTTGTAAGAATTGTTAAAAAGGACACATGGCAACTTTGATTTGCTTAAAACACATAATTATGAATTATTAAAATAGTGAAGAACAAATTGTATTTGCACATTACTAACTGTTACTTGTATTACGCCAATAATATATTTAAACCTATGGTACAATGATGAAAACAAATTGAAAAATCTTTTTTTTTTTAAATTATAATTATGTAAGCAGTTTAAAAGTCAAAATGATATTAGATTACTAAATCGAGATGCTTTCAATGCCTGATAATACCTTCAAGATTGCCGTTTGTCCCTTTAACAAAACATTGTGAATGAGCCAACTGTCAAGCTCCTGTCTGGATAAGATCCTTGGACGCCACACAGGATATTATATCTCTCACAAGTAGGTTATTGGTGGAAACAAACTGAAGATGGCGAATTCGAAATAGATCGGATGGATAGTCCTGCAGCTTCTACTCAAAATGGTGGTATCAACATTTGATATTTAAAAGAACGGAGTGCCTCTAAATATTGGCTGTTTTCATGACATAATCTGCTAAAACTAGAAGTCTATCAGGGTTAAATAGTATCTAGGGATATCACCAGTATTAAAAATCATAATAAGAATTTGCCACCTTGGGTGGTACCGATTGATCAAACTTCGGGATCGGGCCCACGGCCTACATGCTAAACTATAAATATTACTTAGTCACGTGATCCTCAATATTAAGATACTTTAAAGGGACACACAGCAATCTTGAGGTATATGTTACACATGTTCACGCATCAAAGATAACTAACATTAGTGACAATGTGCAGTATTTCTTTCATGACATTTTGACAAATATCTTTTTATCACATATCTTCCCTGTATTCATTGTTCGATTGTTTACAGTGAGTACTATATACAGGGAAGATATGTGATAAAAAATAATACATATTTTACACAATTGTAAAATTGTTATATACAGGGAAGATAGAGTATAGGGAAGATATGTGATGAAAGCTATAAGAAATAATAGATATTTTACATAATTGTTAAATCGTGTTTCTAAGTTGTAAATAACATGTGTTTATTACACACCATGTTTAATTAATAGGCATATATGTAATTAGCTTACCAACGAAAAATATATAATTATTAATGATAATTAACGGGTAGTTTATTTATACCTCTGTACACGCGTGCATGTAATTGTCGCCTATACGTTATTTTGGTTCGTTAATGTGAAAGTTGGAAGTGAACTTACCATATTCATGATTCATGACCTTGACATCGTTTATGCTTAAAACACTCAACTCTCAACTCCACCAAATGGGTACCCATCTCAACATATTGTATTCTCTCCATCTTAAAAGGATGACCTTAATCACGATTATGATTACGACAAAACAAAACTATTCGTCTTTGGCCCTTTGCAGACCTAATCGTGTGACCTTATTTGATCGTACCATCGTACACGTCTTGCAATGACACGTGAATGTAACGTGCTATCAGTGTTGGTAATGACCACGAGCATGCACAATCTTAACCTTTTTAATTAACAAGTCTATGTAAATACACATGGTAATCGTATAGTTGTGAAATAGCAACATATGACACAGGCATGCATCCTCCGCAATACAGGGGGCGGGATGGTGGTGGTGAGGGGAAGGTGGAAGAGGGGCCGGATGGTGGTGGTGAGGGGAAGGTGGAAGAGGTGGTGGGATAGTGGTGGTGAGAGGAAGGTGGAAGAGGGGGCGGGATGGTGGTGGTGAAGGAAAGGTGGAAGAGGGGACGGGATGGTGTGTGGTGAGGGGAAGGTGGAAGAGAGGCGGAGTGGTGGTGGTGAGGGGAATGTGGAAGAGGGGGCGGGATGGTGGTGGTGAGGGGAAGGTGGAAGAGGGGGCGGAGTGGTGGTGGTGAGGGGAAGGTGGAAGAGGGGGAGGGATGGTGGTGGTGAGGGGGAGGGATGGTGGTGGTGAGGGGAAGGTGGAAGACGGGGCGGGATGGTGGTGGTGAGGGGAAGGTGGTAGAGGGGCCGGATGGTGGTAGTGAGAGGAAGGTGGAAGAGGTGGTGGGATAGTGGTGGTGAGAGGAAGGTGGAAGAGGGGGCGGGATGGTGGTGGTGAGGGGAATGTGGAAAAGGCGGCGGGATGGTGTGTGGTGAGGGGAAGGTGGAAGAGGGGCGGAGTGGTGGTGGTGAGGGGAAGGTGGAAGAGGGGGCGGGATGGTGGTGGTGAGGGGAAAGTGGAAGAGGGGGCGGAGTGGTGGTGGTGAGGGGAAGGTGGAAGAGGGGGAGGGATGGTGGTGGTGAGTGGAAGGTGGAAGAGGTGGCGGGATAGTGGTGGTGAGGGGAAGGTGGAAGAGGGGGCGAGATGGTGGTGGTAAGGTGAAGGTGGAAGAGGGGGGATTGTGGTGGTAAGGTGAAGGTGGACGAGGGGCGGGATGTCCCAAATATTGAAAAAATTAAAAAGTCCAAAAAAAATGCAATAAAACAATAGCTAGAGAGGGAGAGGGAGGAGGGGAAGGGGGTCAGGTAACTTCTTCATTAGCTCATTAAAAAAAACAATCTAGAAAAAACACACATAAATTTCAGAGAAATGCCTCCAGATTGCACCACAGACGGAGCATGCCCCCCGGATCCCCCTAAGCTGTTTGCGTACACATTCTAAAGGCCCTCACTACGCCCCTGATAACAATCCACTTACAGTTTTACAGCAGCATGTAGATTTCAATTACAATATACTATCGAACCATATGCTCAAATTGTTAAAGAACAAACTAGAAGTATTCCCTATACTATTACTTCTGTCTTCATACAAATACAAATAAAGTGATACGTCTGGATCCCGTCCGGTAAATAATAATAACATTGAGCGATCAATACATATAAATGAACATTAAGGGTTCGCCAAGTTGCAAAACAGTGTTTTAGTGGGTGGGGTATGAACGGTTGAAATTTTACATACAGAACTGTATTATGAAGTAAAAGAAATAGTATAAAATGAAAACTTACATAGTAGGTTATTTTAAGCCAAATATATTTTTTATAAATATCAACATCTTAGAGTATTAATTCGAACTTGTGAACAGTTATCAGGAAATACTGAAATATTATAGTCCTCTCCGGTATTTTTAAATCGGCCATGTTGTTCATTCATAAACAATGTAACAAATACCATGAATACGAGGTAAGTGATTGTAAGCTATTTTACCATTTATCAGCGATATTAGGTATTTGAAATCATGCGTAGTTTTAATTTAACACTGGACGCTTTCAGACTGCACTGCCAAAATTGGTATATACTGTAAAATCAAGGCAGATGTCCGCCTGTAATATTCATTTTTCCATTTTTTCTCACGTTGCATGGAAAAAGGATGGCCGATTAACCACAAATGCATTCCTACGCTGTGTACGCATGTCGCTATTAGTTTTCAAGCCGTGGATATAGAGCGAACATGTCCGCATGTATTTTGTTTTAAAATATATTTTATAATATTGTTTTTCATTCAGCTCTACATTTTTAATCTATGCTATGATAAAATATGTGAAATGATGATAACAGTATTTGTACTTTTGTTTTCAAAATAATACTATACAAATTAGGTGCTACTTTATACATTCCTCGGAATATCTCCACATTTCCGGTCCGTTAAAATATGGGCATACAAGTTTTTATAAATTGTATTGATTTATTACGATTTTACGGTGAAAGTAGGTAAGTATGTGTTTGTAAACAATGTATCGTAGGTTCTTAGCAAAACCGCATTTTCTGATTGACATGATATGTATGCATATGATAGGCATATACCTTTATTATTATTATTATTATTATTATTATTATAGGTCATAATGTAAACAAATGTTTACTACTGCAAATTCATTGTAGTAAATCTCGTGCAAATCGTTGGGTTGAAAATGATAAGAAGGTATGGTGAACCATGTGTAGCGAACAGATGTAAAGACCTTGTTTTAGTTTAAATAACACATTCGGAATATGTGAGATTCTTTCTATATATTTAGTAGTAGAGTGAGTATTGAATTGTTTTGAAAATGGGACAACACAGTAAAGGAAAGAAAAATCGTTTGAGAAGGAGATTTGAACAGGCATGTGGTAAGCATTCTAAACTTTCAATACAAAAACAAAAATGCAAGATATTTGCACAAGACAAAACACAGTACCGACCTTACCATTTAGTACGAAAGGTAACTTCGCACAATGGAAAGTAGGTAAATATATTTTGTGTGCGTAGAATTCCTATTATGAAAATCAAGGGCAGCAAACTTTGTCGTTTAGAGGAAACATCCCTGAAATTAGTTCCGAAGAAGCCAGAATTGTCCGGGTATAGAATTATGAACTTAGGACTTTTAAAAACACATGTTTTAGATATAACAACACATGTCTGCTTATGCTCACAAGTTCAGAACCTAGCAAGAGAAGGCAAAAACCCAGTTATATTATGCTCGAACATATGTCAGACTGGACTATTTAGTGTAATTTTAGCCAAATGTGCAGGTTGCAATGAAGAGTTCCATATAAAGAACAGTTTCACACAATCTAACGGTCAGTATGATATAAATGGTGATCGGTTAGTTCAGGCGGTGGTCATGCAGACTTGAATGAAGTTCTTTCCACAATCGATGCACCTCACATTAGTGAAAAGATGTTTACCAAAATTGAACAGGATACTGGTATTTGGTGGCAAGATGTTTTAGTCGGAGAAATAGGAAAGGCTGGGGCGGAAGAAAAAAGGATGGCAATTGAACGGGCGGACTTTTTTCAAGGTGTTCCAGCTATCACTGTAATTTGTGACGGGGGTTGGTCAAAGAGGATTATTAAGCATACATATAACGCTTTAGGTGGGGTGGCTGTCATCTTTGGAGCTGAATGGATGATTGAATGGTGTTTTATGGCACGTCGACACATAAATAGGTCATATTGTGCGCAAAAACCGATGAATCATGAAATAATGAAGTAGTAATTAAAAATAATGTAAACGTATAAAGATAAAACTATCTACAAATAAGGGATGATATGGTAGCAATATAAAATATGTATATATGTAAATCAACAAATGCCCACCAACGGGCTTGTAAACAAGTTAATATATATAGGAAAACATTATCTTGATTTATAAAGAAATATAAAAAGATCGGACAGGGAAAGTAGCATTCAACCACAAAACACAGAAACAAACATGCAAACAGACAAACAAGAAGGCAAAAGTTATAATAAAAATAAACGACATCACAAACACAAAAGGGTTGACAATAGGGCTACCGCCTTGGAACGGTCAGTGGCAAAGTAGGCCACTGGGGATTTAAACTGGTTCTAGGGTGCACCAAACCTCACACTTACCCTACTGTCATCCCATTAAAACAGGACAGTGTAAATAAAGAAATCCCCGCCATGATCTAATCTCTAACCAACAAGGCAGCACCAATAGGCAATATAAGTAAAACATAAATATGCTCGTGTAAATATAATATAAAAAAAAAAATAGCCTAGAAAGCCACAATGAAGTTACTCAATGACTTGGCAGAAGCCAGAGCAGTAAGAGAATAAACCATTAAGGGCACGACAAGAAAGATCATAGACAAACATCAAACGCCATCGTCCCAATGGGCTTTAGTTAGGCGTCATCACAGGGTCCACAGCCTGTCCGGTCATCGTACAATTAAAGAGGAAATCATAGTGGCGAACTGTAAAAGGGTCCACCACCAATCATGCAGTACGTTGCAAAATGATAGGGTCATAACCTCTTTTGATAAACCTTTTAACAAGTTTAACAAAGATAGTATGAAAGTGATTATGACCAAGAATCTTACGAAGTTTATAAATCACTCACCATAGAAGTCAGGTTGTGATAGTCCTTGTCGCAGAAGAGTCCGATTTCTTTAAGGAAATCTAACACAAGACTAAACTATATAATATCAAATAACTCTTTCAACGTATTAAGTGTGTAGTATCTTTGTCGCATAGGATCAATGTCTACACATTCCAACAAGATATGTTTGACAGTTAACGGTTCAAAGCAGGGTATACATTCTGGCAACTGCTCACCTTGTAATAAATATGAATGAGTACAGCGTGTATGCCCTATCCTGACACTGGATAGGACAACTTCCTCTCGACGAATGGGTCTACTAGAAGGACGCCATTCTCCGAGTAAGGTTTAATGGAATGGAGTTGATTGTTCACCGAGAAGCCCAAGCGGCTTTTTTGTGTTTTGTCGTCCTTGAATGCTGCTTTCCCTGTCCGATATTTTCATCTTTCTTGCCAAGAGTTACGAATATATTTGTTGATACAACTTTTAAAATCTGTATAAGGTAATTTGGTATTAGATAAATGTAAACCTAATAGTGCCTTAGCAGCACTATCAGCTCTCTCATTACCACGTATTCCTACAGGGCTTGGAAGCCAGCAGAAAATAATAACATTATCAACTAAAAGAGAATTGTACTTTTCTAAAAGTTGAAGCACAACTGGATTATCATGTTTCATATTACCCAGTGCTTGAAGAGATGAAAGGGAATCAGAAAAGATTACGAAATGGTCATCATCAGATTCCTGAATAAAACTTCAATTGTCTTAAATTCAGCTGAGAAGATAGAGGCCTTGTAAGGCAGGCAGCTCTTATGCTATGTTTGTGAACAACAGCTGCTGCAGCTACATTGTCTCCATCTTTAGAACCATCTGTGTATATATGTTGAAAGTTACTGTATTTCGAATTAATTTCTTTAAATTTGCTTCGAAAGATAGTAGGATCTGTAATGGATTTGTTATTATTACAAAGATCAAATATAATTGTTGATGTTTCCAAAGTCCACGGTGGAATTTGTGGTACTTTGTACTTGGCAATCAAATTTAGGTCAATTTCAGTGACTCTTAATTTTGGTTTAATACGAAGACCAAATGGCCGAATGGCCTTCTGTTTTCGATCAAAAAGAGGTTCCTAATTAGGATTAAAAACGGTATTGATTATATTGTAATTTAATGGTATACTGAAGGGCAAATTTGTCCCGTCTATGAGACAGTGATGGTTCATTAGCTTCAACATATAGACTCTTTCGGCTGGTGATGTACGAAAGGCTCCTAATAAATACTGATAAAGGTGATCCTTTGAGAGCAACAAACATAATTCAGAGAATAAAGCAGCAGACTCGGTTTTATTGAGTCTGTTCATGAGAAGTAATGAAAGAAGCAACACTTCTCACGCCCCCTAGCACCGGCTTAAGCGGTATTCTACTTTAAAGCCACCTATATTGGGCTCGTTGGTCCCAAAGGACCAGTAAAAAAAAAACACTACTGATTCGTAGCACGGGGAGACTTTTTACAACCGCCACACTGCACTAAACGAACGCTAGTGTGCATGTTAATAAATACTGATAAAGGTGATCTTTTGAGAGCAACAAACGTAATTCAGAGAATAAAGCAGCAGTTTCGGTTTCATTGAGCCTGTTCATGAGAAGTAATGAAAGAAGCAACAGGCGAGTCGTAATCCTTGATTATGTATAGGCATCTGCAAGTATGACTTGCGAGTCGATCCATATACTATTGAGCCGTAGTCCAGCTTGGCTCTGATAAGAGATCTGTAAAGTCGTAAGAGGACTTTTCGATCTGCTCCCCAATTACTGTTTGCAACAACTTCAAGTAAGTTAAGAGCTTTAAGGCATTTGGCTTGCAACATTTAAGGTATGGTATAAACGTTAGTTTACGGTCAAAAATAAGACCTAGGAATTTTGGCTCATTCACTACTAGTAAAGGTGAACCGCCCAGTGTTAGAGGAGGGTCTTCGTGATGTTTGCGTAGTTGACAAAAGTGCATACAATTAATTGGCTTTAGATTTAGAAAATTTAAAACCATTTTCATCGGACTAGGTCTGAAATTTATTGAGACATTGTTGTAATTGTCTCTCAATAGTATTGATGTTTTTTGCACGATAACATATAACAAAGTCGTCAACATCCACAATCCACACCTGGATTGATGCATTTACTATACTGTTAATCTTTATATTAAAAAGCGTGACAGAGAGTATGCTGCGCTGTGGAACACACATCTCCTGTTCATGAATATCAGAGAGGGTTGACCTATTCGGACACGAAACTGTCTATCATCTAAGAATTTCTCTATAAAAATGGGTAATCGGCCTCTAAGAACAAGGTCATGTAGATCATTCATAATACCGTACTTCCAAGCAGTATCATAAGCTTTCTCCAAGTCAAAAAACATACAGCGACTAGATGTTCTGTTTTTATGAAAGATTTCCTAATAAACGATTCAAATCGAATGAGATTGTCTGTTGTGCCTCGTTGGCGCCGGAATCCACTTTGATATTTTATCAGTTTGTTGGACCCCAGGTACCAAACGAGTCTCTCATTAATCATTCGTTCCATGGGTTTACATATACAACATGTTAAAGCGACTGGGCGATAATTTATTGGATCCGTATGATCCTTTCCAGGTTTGGGGACTGGAATAACGATTGCTTCCCGCCAAGAATCGGGGAAGTTTCCCGTCACCGAAACCTTATTAAATATATCAAGAAGGGTAGAGAGACAAGATTCAGGTAAATGTTTTAATAATTGATAATGGATATCATCAGGACCTGCTGATGTATCATGAGCCTTTTTAAGGGACTCTCGACGTTCTTTGAGAGTGAATAGTTTATTGTATTTCTCCAAGTTTTTCGGCTTGAAGTTCAGCTTCTTCTGTTCTTTTAGTCTCTTATTTTTCAGAAAGTTTGGTTGAAAATTTTCAGAAGAAGAATTTTTTGAAAAAGTTTCTGCCAAAGTGTTTGTAATATCTTTGACAGATGTTATATCTCCATTATCTGTTTTAAGATGATTTACAGAACTAGAATTACCTTTACCACTTTTTTTCCGGACAATGTCCCATGTCTTCCTAAGAGATGAGCGAAAATTCAGCCTAGAGACGTAAGATCTCCAGGATTTCCTCTTGCTATCCTTAATAGTACGACGGGCTTTCGCACGAAAAACTCTAAAGTTATCTAAATTTGTTTGAGTTGGCCGCAAGTTAAAATTATTTAATGCAGCTTTACGATCGCTGACTGCCTTTTTGCAGTCATCATCGTACCATGGTTTATGTGGGCGTTTTGGATTTGCCGAGGTTTTTGGAATAGTTTGATCATCTATATCATGAAGAGTTTTGGTAAAAAGAGTAGTTGCGTCTTCGACATCCTCGAAAACGGTTTGGAGCTAGGAATAAACAGTATGTTGTTTGTTCACAAGCAATATCCAAAACATGTTTTAAAAATTGGCATGAAAGCTCACAAGCGATGCAGGCGGACATTATTGTAAGTGTTTTTTTCAGAGGCGGAACATGTACATGGTGTTTGTTATATGCGATTGATTGCAGATGGAGACAGTTCCGTATATGCCAAACTGCAAGAAAGTATTCCAGTTTGAGGTGGACATATAACGAAACTTGAAGTCTTTATTTACTGTTGCAGCCCTTTATTCTATTTATAAAAATTCGGGTAGACACGCCCTCCTTAGCAAAGTAGTCAGTCTGTCTTTTTCTTGCTTAGAGAAACTTGACGAAGAAGCGGATGCCATTTATGTCCTTACTAATCCATTATATGAGGTTGCATCTATTATTCAAAGTTACACGCAACATATTTTGCGTCCACATATAGATGCTCCATCTGACCATCAAAGGCATTTTTTGAAGATAACTTATGTTGATAAAGGCATCGATTTCATTAATTTAGCCGGTATTTTTAATGATATGCGGGTGACTGACAAAATTCCAAAGTATTTCAAGAATATTGAGACTCCTGTTATATGTTACAAGTATAAGAAATCTACTAGAAATATTATTTTCAATTATAATATGATCATTTCTGATCTTGAGATCGAGACATCTATTCCTACTGATTGAGATTGTCAAAATTCTAAATTTTCTTACGAACCTGCCGGTCACATTCTTACTGGAAATCTTGATGTAATTGAGGATAAGAGGATTCGGCATTTAATTGTCGAAGGGCCTAAGTATCGCCTACCATCTGATATTGATTTTAATGCCTGTCGCAATGAAATTGCGGGTTCTTTAACGGATTTAACGGATTTTACGAATCAAATCCATCCCTGCTTCCACGGCCTTCCACTCACAATTTACGACACCTTAAGAAGGGTATTCAGAATTTACGTACTAAATTTGCTCTAGTTCCAGCAGACAAAGCTTCCAACAATATAATTATTGTCTGACGACTACATTATATCAATACTTTGAATGCTGAGCTAGCGAGCACTTCTGCTTATCTAACTACAACTCTACTGGAGACGGACATTGTTTCCCAGCATGTGACTTTTATGGAGACTATAAATGTTTCTGTAATTAGTAAGCAGACGAAGCTCCCTACAATGTACTGCATACCCAAACTTCACAAAATTCCTTACAAAGCACGTTTTATCGCTAATTCTAGTTCATGTACCACGAGCAATATATCAAAACGACTTCCTGACTTTCCGCGATTAAAGAACACATTGTAAAATATTGCGGAAAGGCCTTCGAGAACTCAGGAATCAATCTGTTTTGGTCTATCAAAAACTCTGGAGAAGTTCTTGACAAACTACGGTGTAAGCATTTTCATGCCTCTTCTCTAAGCACCTACGACTTTTCTACACTGTATACTACACTATCACATCATCTTATCAAAGAAAAATTGCTTCCGCTTATTCAGAAGACATTTGGTAGAGAAGGTACAATTTTTCTAGCTTGTAATAATGTCAGAGCTTTCTTTACTAACGCCCCCTTTGATAAGTATAATTTGTGGACTTGTACGGATGTTTGTAGAGCCTTATCTTTTCTTCTGGGTAACATCTTTATAAGATACGGTAAAACTATTTACCGCCAGGTTGTTGGTATTCCTATGGGTACTAACTGTGCGCCACTTGTTGCAGATTTGTTTTTGTACTGCTATGAAAGAGATTTTATGTTGAGTTTGTCACCTGCTAGCCAGGGTGAAATTATTGATGCCTTTAATAATACTTCTCGGTATCTTGATGCCATACTCATTATTGATAATCCGTTCTTTGCTCATATGGTTACTAACATTTATCCACCAGAGCTCACGTTGAATAAAGCCAAAAATTCGGATACTGTAGCAGCATTTCTCGATCTTCATCTCTCGATTTCAAATGATTGTATTCATACTAAAATCTATGATAAGAGAGATGATTTCAATTTTAACATCGTTAACTATCCACACCTGGATGGAGATGTACCTCGTGCTACCTCCTATGGGGTGTATATCTCCCAGCTCATTCGATTTGCTAGAGCGTGTAATGATGTTATAGACTTCAATGATCGTAATCAAGTTATTACAAGTAAACTTCTTCAGCAGGGTTTTCGTTATCAGAAACTACGTAGATCTTTCTCTTAATTCTACCGCCGCAACGAGGGCCTGCTGGAAAAGTACAACACCAACCTTAAAACACTTCTGCGACTAGGCATATCACAACCCTCATTTTATGGAGATGTGGTCTATAAACTTCAAAAGTTAAAGGGGTCTGACGTGTTTCCTGACCGCTTTACAAATTTAATCACGAAGTTCGTCAGAAAAGGATATAACCCCTTGGTTTTACAGCGCACTGCATGTTTAGTGATTGACCCTTCTACAGTCAGTCAGTACGCTTCACTTTTCACTTGTGCGAGACTGGACTACCTCTTGGGACTCTATGATTGTACCTACTGAAACCCCAACTAATGGAGGTGTGTGCATAAGCTTTCGTCCCTCGGATTTTCTGGTCGTACCCTAGATTGGTTTTCTCTTTAGCTGCAACTACTATGGTTGTTCAGTACGATTCTGGATACACCCTGAGATGTTTATTATTTTGTATGTATATCTTTAGTTGGTTTCTCTGGATGTGGACTTTATTGTTAGAGATTTCCTTTTGATGGAAAGTAGTTTTGTTTACACTGTCTTTTCTATTTGGGCGCTGAAGACAGGATAATAGCGTGGATTGTGCGCATATAAAATCGATTCAAGCTAACCAGTATGCCTTGTTGCCTACTGACCGTTTCAAGTCGGTAACCCTGTCTTCACTACCCTTTCTGTTGTTTTTTGTCTCTTTCATTGTAGTTTCAAGTCCTTGTTTGCAGTATAGTGCGGACCTACGATGCCATTGCGTTCGGACGCTGTGGTTTCTATAGGACCCTATATATCATTTTGAATGTGCAAATCACCCTTGCAAAAAAATGACGAAAGATCAAGAAATTAAGTATTAATTAAAAATTAATGTAAATATATCAAGATAAAACTATTAAAAAATAAGGGATGATAATATGTCATATGTAAATCAACAAACTCCCGTCAACGGATATATAAACAAATAAATATATATAAGAAAACATTATAATGATTTAAATAGCCTGATTTCTTTGAGGAATTCTAAAACAAGACTAAAAATATAGTATCAAATAACTCTTTCACAATATTAACATGGTAGTACCTTTGACGCATAGGATTAAAGTCTACACATTCCTACAAGATGTGTTTGACCGTTGGAACGTCTTGTGCAGGAAAATCCCCATTTTAAAGGAAATGGTAAACTGACAAAGCTAAATAGAGTATGCTTAACTACTGCTATACGATGCGCTATTAAAATGAGAAGCCAGGATCGAAATGCTAAACTTCTGCGACATGACATCAAAAAGTCCATATATCACAAAACATTGTTCAGATTTCTGTAAAATCATAAAATTCAGTTTAACATTAGCATTTCTGAGGAGCAGGATGACACCGAAGACATTGATACCGACTCATTTGATGACATTTTTCAGGCCCAATTTGAGTTCTGGAAGTTGCCCAGTGATGAAGAACTACAGCAGTCTAGAGCAGCATGCAAATGTACTGTTAATATGTCCGAAACGAAGGATTTATCCAAGATGTATCTATAATATTGAATCGCTATCAGGGCCAAATGTGACGGCGGTAAATTTATAAATAGATGCTCTAGGTTTTCATGGAACACAAGATGCTATGGTGGAGCACTAAGAAAGAACTTAGGACTTTTGAAAGTGCTACAAAGAAGGTTAAAACCGAATACGAAAGTCAACTTGATGATAGACCAGATGTAACAAAAGAAGAACTAGCTAAACTGTGTACAACATTTTTAAAAAGACTGAAGAAAACAGACAGTGAATTGAAACAAATTCAACAAAACACGCGAGATCAAAGTAGATGCAATCTTTGGAAGAAAGAAAGGCATTGTAGACTGACCAGCTCAAACTTTGGATCTGTAATGAGTCGACGAAACAATAATACTTCACCTTGTTTTGTTAAGACATTGTTGTACAACAAATTTCATGGAAATATCAACACTATTAGGAGTTTAGCCCAAGAAGACAACACGATAATCGAGAATAAAAACCAAAAAAGTAGTGGCCAATATCCTGTTGTATCAAACGTTGGACTGGTTATTTGTGAAAGTCACCCATTCCTAGCAGCATCCACTGATGGTTTAGTCGTTGGAGAGAAGAAAGAAGGATTATAGGAAATCAAAAACTTGAAAATAATAACTTTACAATTACAGAAGCAGTTAATAAAGTGGCAAACTTTCCACTCCAGAAAAAAGGAACATCAACAAGACTTAAAAAGAAACATCACATTTACTATCAAATTCAAGGCCAGCTTAATATATTAAGCTTAGGTATAGATACACTGTAATGTTCACACATACTTTGTTATCACTTTCAGGTGTTTATTATATATATATAATGAGTCAGGGATTTCGTTCCAAAAATCGTAGTTGTACGGCGAAAATTATCATTGTACTTCCCAAAACATCAAATTCTTTACTGTGAACGTCCCATGATTTGTAAATCACCGATTACAGCCCCTCCAATGTAATGTAAATACATTGGTAACAATCAGTGAATAGAATAGAATTGCAATAATCGAAGCTAAATAAACTGTCACTAAATATATAATTATATACATGTATAAATATATAAATATCGCATTATAATGTTCAGTTCCAGGAAAAGAATGTTCATGTACCAGTAAATGCTGACAAGTATATAGATACACCATCCAAAAATGCAGTGAATGCAGCCCAGGTACGGAATGTATCTTATTACCGTTATATTATTTTGCAATCAATTATAGTTTATAATTACTACTACTGTTTATCAATAAATTCTGGAATGACTGGCTTTACTCTGTGTGCTACTCACATAGCCCAGGTGTTCCTCAATCAATTCAAGTTTTAGCTAACTGCCATGTAACCCACTGCTTGTTTTTAGAAAAAATAAGTTCTATATGCAAATACATGTATATATTCAGTGTTATAGGAATGATTTACATATATACTCGCTCACTTTCGAAATATATCATGTACATAGTTTCGATAAATATTAATGCCACTTTTAAACTCAGGCGATATCTTTTGTATATTCGCAATAATTCATTTTCTCCGTTTTATTTGATAAAGTAAAAAGGAAATGATTGATACTCGCAACTGATTTTAAAATGAGATATAATGTTTCTTTTCAGTGAGAAATTTTTCAAGTCCTCAAGAGCCTAAATATTTGAAAGAAATATTTAATGGTCTGACTAATTCTTCTTACCCTTACTTGTTATACCAGGTAGATGCATGTACATTTGGCAGAGGTCGACGGGCAGTTCATGTGCGATTTTTTGGCAGGCGTATTTTACATGAGTGGTGCATAGATGAGCAAACTAACAAGACAGAGTGGTATGCTGGTTTGGTCCTGGCAGTTATAAAAGGTAGGTTTTCAAAAAATAATTAAACTAAATATTTGTATACTCCTTTCGCACAAAAAGCCATTCACATTCCATTTTGGCTGAAATTTGATACGGATGCTTCTGTAGTGAGTGGTATGTTTCAAAAGAATAAATAAGCACGCAAGCTAATTGAGGTATTGTGGCATTGTCCGTCCGTCCGTCCGTTAAGTTTTACCTGAGAACTGATTGTGTCTTATAAATTCCAAAGTATAAGGTCAACAATAATTAAACGTTGTAAACGTCTTCAGCATGTAACTGACATCGTTAAAGCAGGGAATATGTCAGGCATTGTAAGTGTGAGGTTTGGTGCACCCTAGAACCGGTTTAAACCCGAGTGGCCTACTTTGCCACTGACCGTTCCAAGGCGGTAGCCCTATTGTGAAACCTTTTGTGTTTGTTATGTCGTTTGCATTGAATATTACTTTTGCCTTCTTGTTTATCTGTTTGCGTGTTTGTTTCTGTGTTTTGTGGTTGACTGTCCTCCCTGAATGCTACTTTCCCTGTCCGATCTTTTTATATTTCTCTTTTGTCAAATTGTTATAATGTGTTATAAATGTTTTTATAGCAATACAAAATGTCATTGCCGAAAAAAGGATGGATGTCACAAAATGTCACGGGTAGAGCGTATTGGTCGTACATAGCTCTTGTAAGTTGTCAGTTACACCCAAATCTATTGTTGAGTTGAAACAACTTCACAATCTCCATGATATATTCATGTAACACGTAAAAGCGTGCACATTTTAAGTGGCCGCCAGAGAGACCGTGTTATAAGTTTAGTTTCGAGCTAATGCATGTAAACGTATAGGTCTATCTTCCTTAAACGGAAAAATTGTATAAGAGGCCTCTCGTGTAGATTCAATACTGCAGATTTAGCCACGTTTACACGGACTGAACGGGGGAAATAATGGTTTGGGCGTAATGTTTGCTATAAAAAAAAGAGTATGATAATGGACCTTTGGAAACGGCCGAGTACGACACATACGAAATATTGCAGTCTCGGTTTGATTGAGACTGTTCATGAGTGGTAGTGAAATATGCTAGCTAGCCCCGGGTTGAGTAGAACTCAATATTCATAAAATCAACAGCACAAAATTTTAACCATCCCGAAGATGGCATGCATATGGCTGTGGACATGGAGTTATCCTTCTTTAACGTATTCCCCATGTCGTACGGCGTATGGTCCCACTATCTAATAAAATGAAATGCCCCGAAGAGCGAAATAAACATAATGGAATTTAGTTGGGAGCAGCGGTTATGAAGCCTGCGTATAAAAAGCAGACAACATATCCTATGAGTGGTTAAACAATACCGAGAGCCTTTTATCGGCCGGCGTAGTGGAACCACCGAATCAAAAATTAAGTAAGAAAACAAAAGAAATTGAAAATGTACCACCGATAACTAACTATAAGTATCGGGCTCAGCGATCTCCAAAGATCGAATGAATAACAGTACTGATTTCAAGCGCGGGGAGACGTTTTACTGCCGCCACACTGCACACGCAACGCCACTGTGCTATAAAAAAAAGAGTACCCATTGTCTTCTAGTTCTTGCCGGGATTGATCGATAGTTACTTTGTTTGTAGCAGAGGTTGGACGGCAAAATTCACAGGCAACATGTGGTCAGTATTTATTTTATTAAAACTTTTATCGTACATTTGTATTCCATCTTGTTTGGCTGTTACGACATCCGGTTAGCATTGATGTTTCTCAAACATTAACTTTAGACTAGCATATGATTTTGAAGTTACTTTATTAGATGTAATTATTGTAATTGATCATTAACTGTACAACAATATTAATTTGATAACAGTGGATAATAGGTGCATAAGTTAACGGTGGCGTTTAACTAACAATGAGATGAGTGACTAGGATAAATGTTCGACGCGTATGCATAGCGTTGTATAATGTGGTCATTAGTTGACATGCGTGCATGCATAACTCAGTGAGTGTAATATACGAGTGATTTGATAATGTTTATATTACATGTATTAGGGGCATTGATTAACAGGGACGTACATGGCGTATACATGGCGTTGGAGAATATGTATACATTGCTACTCATCATTAGTACAGCTTACATATATTTATTGAATAATGATTTGTTTGGGTAATGATAATTATGCAAGATTGTTATGTTTGTCAACCGACATCTAAAACGTATGTATAATTACAGCCAAAGCCATCCGGGGTTGGAGATAAGCCATCCAGGTTGGGATATGTCGGAGTGGAGCTTAGCGTCCAAGGATAACGTAACGAGCGGTGGAGACGGTCCCCGTACCTGCGCAGCATGGCCAGGTTTTATTAGCGACAACCCCTGGGACACAAGGTTGGCCCGTCATCAGTCCTCAATAGAGGAACATCACCCACAATTTCAGTGGATGTTAACCATCATTACAACGCGTCATCAACCCTTACAGAAGGCATTTGATGACAATCACCCATTGGATTCGCGCATCATCATCTTCATGAGCTCTCGCGCATCACAGTTATTGCGCTAGATCATAAATCAACATTGTTATAACTTTAACAACACTTTAGTGTCTTATACATTCAGTATTTATAATAATACTAAGAACGTCTTAAACGTTCATGAGAACATTCTTTTCATAGTTCATTTCTGTATTCGCTTGTTTTTTTAAGATAATTGTATATATATTTAACATATTTTAAAAGTTGCATTAAACGAATGTAAATGCATTCACCGTCATTGATTCTTCCCTGAGTTAGCCCCAACCACTAGGGTCATCCTGTGACAATGGAAATATTGTTTTATTTGTCTGATTAATTGTTTGTCAGAATTTTTTTAACCAGGTTTTAATTGGTTATTAGATTAGGGTATGTCGTTTGGTAGGCGGGCGTGCGTGCGGCATCAGACTCTTTGTTTCTGGTCAGTAACTTCAGTTCCGCAGGAGATGTTGCAGCGAAAATTGCTATGTATGTACCTTAAAGTAAAAGGAAGCTTTAGATTTGCATTTGAGGTTACTGACTTCAAGGTCACTGTTACAAAAAATATAGTAAAAAAACATTTTCTGCTCAATAATACCCTAGATTGGTTTTCTCTTTAGCTGCAACTACTATGGTTGTTCAGTACGATTCTGTATACATCCTGAGATGTTTATTATTTTGTATGTGTATCTTTAGTTAGTTTCTCTGGATGTGGACTTTATTGTTAGAGAATTCCTTTTGATGGGAAGTAGTTTTGTTTACACTGTCTTGTCTATTTGGGCGCTGAAGACAGGATAATAGCGAGGATTGTGCGCATATAAAATCGATTCAAGCTTACCAGTATGCCTTATTGTCTACTGACCGTTCCAAGTCGGTAACCCTGTCTTCACCACCCTTTCTGTTGTTTTTTGTCTCTTTCGTTGTATTATCAAGTTCTTTTTTGCAGTACAGTGCGGACCTACGATGCCATTGCGTTCGGACGCTGTGGTTTCTATAGGACCCTATATCTCATTTTTGCATTTACAGCTGTGTCACTTGTGCAGTGTGGCGGTGGTAAAACATCTCCCCGTGCATGTGATCAATGTTGTTATTTTCACCCATCCTATAGAGATGGCGACGTTCGACGTTGTTTAAGCGTGGTTGTGCTGTGTACTTTAAACACTTTACACCTTATAAACACCTTGAGTCATATTAAGAACAACAAAAGTCATTCTTTCTCCTCTTAAACTTCACTCTGTGTCTACTGTTTATCTTCACCAGGGAAATTCTAATATTTTTACACGTAACTTATCACATATTAATCTTCATTCGGCATCTACCGTTCATATTTCTGGCACTAATTCTATATTAAGAAATACTGCTTCTGTTAAATTAACACCACTTAATTGGGCGTTTAAGACAGGATAATAGCGAGGATTATGCGCATATAAAATCGTCTCAAGCTAACCAGTAGGCCTTATTGCCTACTGACCGTTCCAAGTCGGTAACCCTGTCTTCACCACCCTTTCTGTTTTTTTTTTGTCTATTTCATTGAAGTTTCTAGTCCTTGTTTGCAGTACAGTGCAGACCTACGATGCCATTGCGTTCGGACGTTGTGGTTTCTATAGGACCCTTTATATCATTTTGAATGAGATACTAGAATGAAAATTGCTATGTGAGTTGCTTATATCTAAAGGAACATTAGGCCAAATAAAATAATAGGTGTGTTTCCGGTTACCCGACATACCCTAGAAATTCCCGCCGACCCTATGGTTTTTATTGCATTCCAAAAAATGTTTAAACAATTTCAAGCCGACCCCCGTCCGTAATCGATTCCGGAATATACCGTCTCCCTGTCAGGCTGGCGCTTGATTGAGTTGATAGATATATCGACCGCGTTTATACAAGCGTCTCTCTCACATCGGCAGGATGTCAGTCTCCCTCCTGTCAGGCAGGCGCTAGCCGTGTATCTACTCGTTGACTATGGGTATAGGCAAGCGCCAACGAGATCTTGGATCTACAGATATGGCGGCAATAATGCAGTCGTCTGCTGCTCGCCCGTCGACGCTACTTTAGTTATCGGTGGTACATTTTCAATTTCTTTTGTTTTCTTACTTAATTTTTAATTCGGTGGTTCCACTACTCCGGCCGATAAAAAATCCCTGGGTATTGTTTAACCACTTATAGGATATGTTGTCTGCTTTTTAATTTAGTCTTTTGGCTGTTACTTGTGATACGCAGGCTTCATAACCGCTGCTCCCAACTAAATTCCATTATGTTTATTTCGCTCTTCGGGGCATTTAATTTTATTAGATACTGGGACCATACACCGTACGACATGGGGAAGCATATAACTCCATGTCCACCGCCGTATGCATGCCATCTTTGGGATGGTTAAAATTGTGTACTATTGATTTTATGAATATTGAGTTCTGCTCAACCCGGGGCTAGAGGGCGTGAGCGGTAGCTAGCATATTTCACTACCGCTCATGAACAGTCTCAATCAAACCGAGACTGCAAAATTTTGTATGTGTCGTGCTCGGACGTTTCCAAAGGTCCATTATCATACTCTTTTTTATAGCACAGTGGCGTTGCTTGTGCAGTGTGGCGGCAGTAAAACGTCTCCCCGCGCTTGCAATCAGTACTGTTATTCATTCGATCTTTGGAGATCACTGAGCCCGATACTTATATTTAGTTATCGGTGGTACATTTTCAATTTCTTTTGTTTCCTTACTTAACTTTTGATTCGGTGGTTCCACTACTCCGGCCGATAAAAGGCCCTGGGTATTGTTTAACCACTTATAGGATATGTTGTCTGCTTTTTAATTTAGTCTTTTGGCTGTTACTTGTGATACGCAGGCTTCATAACCGCTGCTCCCAACTAAATTCCATTATGTTTATTTCGCTCTTCGGGGCATTTAATTTGATTAGATACTGGGACCATACGCCGTACGACATGGGGAAGCATATAACTCCATGTCCACCGCCGTATGCATGCCATCTTCGGGATGGTTAAAATTGTGTACTATTGATTTTATGAATATTGAGTTCTGCTCAACCCGGGGCTGGAGGGCGTATTTAGCATATTTCACTACCGCTCATGAACAGTCTCAGTCAAACCGAGACTGCAATATTTTGTATGTGTCGTGCTCGGCCGTTTCCAAAGGTCCATTATCATACTCTTTTTTTCAGTAAAAGTACATAAATGTGCCCATCTTCCGAATGGAAGGTTTTTGTTTCAACGAATATACAATGTAAACAACACAACACTGCACAATGTGTTCGATGAAGTCCACCTAGGGGGAAGATCGGACGAAAAACGGTTCCGAATATCGGCGTCCAGCGTCTTAAAAAAAACCACATTGAGTGTGATTTGACGAAGACGGGCGAGGAAATTATTGGGTAAGTAAATACAAATAGCGTATTTTGAATACCAGTACATACATTCTTGAATACCAGTACATAAATATTATACAAAATATGTCACAAAGTAGGTGATATTAAAGAGTGTGAACTTGCTCTATATCACGAGGAGTTTTATTGTCGGACAAAAAAAAAAAAAATTCACCTACCTGCCTACCCTATCTTTTTTATCAATGTAACAGGAAACACACCTATTATTTTATTTGGCCTTAGGATTGCATTTGGGATCACTGGGGTCAAGGTCATTGTTACTGAAATTAAAAAAACGGTTTCTGCTCAGTAACTTTAGTTGGGAATGAAACTTGCATTGTGTTACCTCATTTTCATCTTACCAGTACTGTTATAGCATTTCAAATGAAAAATCTGGTTTTCGTGGAATTTACATGTTTCTTGTAATATTCAGAAATCATGGTTGATGTCTTTATTTGTTTATACATGTGTACTTTCAAATAACCTGTGTGCCTCGATAGAGCAGAGGTTACAGCACAGACACAGTAAGCCAGAAACCCTGCTTGCCTGTCCAATAAATACTGAAAGGTGGATCCTTTGGAAGCAACACACACAAACAAGAGATAAAAAGTAACAGACTCGGTTTTATTGAGTCTGTTCATGAGAGTAATGTAATGATTCGCTGCCGACTCACAGCGACTCTTATATCGTTTTAGTAATTTCACATGGTAAGGTTGTAATGAATAGTTTCTTTGAGTTTTTTCACTTTGATAATGCAATCTTATAATTACACATGGTAGCAATGATCAGTTTATCTGTGTTGTAATACACTCTAACGCAAACGCATCCCATACATGTGAGTAATTCTATTTCTGTGCTAATGTGTATTTTAGCACGTCGTGCTACAAAGGTGAATATGTAATCAATTTGTAAGGCATGTCAAGGATTCGCCCACCTTGATTCAAAATGTTTGGTAGCACAAATTGAGAAGAAAGTGTCTGGTAAAAAAACGGTCATGGCGTGTTTACGTCTCCGTGACAACTCTTTTTTTTAATATTGTTTTAACACCCGTGACTTTGTCTGTTTTTATGTTAAACTTATGTTAAACTTTGTTCCTAGATGCTACGCAGAAATAATGCTGTTCTCTCGGGATCTATTTTACGCTTGCGTAAATCCTTGCTTGTCAACACCTGTTAGGCCTCTTAGCACCGGCTTACGCGATATGTGTTGACGCATGATTAGTTTAATAACAAAATGGCCAAGCTGAGTGTCCAAAACACACGCAACCTTCAGACTAACAAGCAGAGGGTCCAAAACACACGCAACCTTCAGACTAACTAGCAGATAATCTACCAACAGAGCTAACATAAGCAGCTGGGCAAAGCTACATTAATTGACTGCTTACATATATTTATGAATGTTCACATACACAAAACACAAACGATAGAAAACGGATGCGATTTCTTTCCGTACATTTCAATTGCATGCTCAATGGGTTTCAGTTTGAAAAGGTTTTCTTTTGTACGGTACCTGTATTTGCATAATATTACTCCAAAATGATATATAGGGTCCTATAGAAACCACAGCGTCCGAACGCACTGCAAACACGGACTCGAAACTACAATGAAAGATACAAAAAACAACAGAAAGGGTGGTGAAGACAGAGCTACCGACTTGGAACGGTCAGTAGGCAATGAGGCCTACTGGTTAGCTTGAATCGATTTTATATGCGCACAATCCTCGCTATTATCCTGTCTTCAGCGCCCAAATAGACAAGACAGTGTAAACAAAACTACATCCCATCAAAAGGTTATCTCTAACAATAAAGTCCACATCCTGAGAAACTAACTAAAGATATACATACAAAATAATAAACATCTCAGGATGTATCCAGTGTTACTTGCATATTTGGCTCGGATATGGCCTTGGCTTTAGATTAACAGACCTCGGTTCCATGTTGGCTGCTCGCTGGCGGACATGTCTGAAGGGAAACTTCATTCTTCATGTCATCACCCTCATAGGCTGCTGTCTCTCTATATGTAGCATGTTCTGATGTGTTAAAGGAAAACCCATTTCATTTCACATACACAATCTCAGATGACATATTTCAAACTAGAGATACATTATAAATGTTTTCACATTCTGTTGTATAATTTTTTTTTGTTGTTTTTGGCAGGAAAAGATGGCATGCCTGGTGCTGTTTATGATGTCCTCGGAAGATTCAGCCACTGAAGTAGACAACCTTCATGATGATTACAGCAAAGGCTCATTGAAGTTTGCAGATATTTAAGGTAAACTGTTTGGATTTGCGTACATGAAGGACTCTGACTAACTTCAGTAAATATGTCATGTGTTTGTGCAATAGGTATAGTGTCAGCATATCAATTCATGCGCGAACACTGTCTTGCAGTGATGACAATACTCCACACAGCCAACAGTGGTTGTTATTATAAGAGGTACGCAATTTAACAGAATACATGTGTAAATCTGCTATTCTGGAGGAAATAAAGAAATAAACTGTCACTACAGTGCATTTCAAATTAGATGTGGTTAGTACATCGTTACACGTGGTATTGCAATATGTATATGCAGTAGACTGAACATACTATGCGATAGATAATTCATTTTTATGTGGTTGATAAATCATTATAATGCGATCGAGTTCGACTCTCCCATAGCCATCAAAGGAGTATTCCCCTTTTATGTAATCCCATTGCTATAGCATTTGAAAAGGATAAAAATTAGAACTCAAATCATTTTGAATATTTGTACACGAAACTTCCATTTTAATATGTTTACATATTTATCTAGGGTGTGATACCCTAGAATTATAAATTCTTACTCCGTATAGAGGGCGTGAGCGGTAGTTAGCATATTTCACTACCGCTCATGAACAGTCTCAATCAAACCGAGACTGCAATATTTCGTATGTGTCGTGCTCGGCCGTTTCCAAAGGTCCATTAGCATATTCTTTTGTTATAGCACAGTGGCGTTGCTTGTGCAGTGTGGCGGCAGTAAAATGTCTCCCCGCGCTTGCAATCAGTACTGTTATTCATTCGATATTTGGAGATCGCTGAGCCCGATACTTATATTTAGTTATCGGTGGTACATTTTCATTTTTTTTGTTTTCTTACTTAATTTTTGATTCGATGGTTCCACTACTCCGGCCGATAAAAGGCTTTGGGTATTGTTTAACCACTTATAGGATATGTTGTCTGCTTTTTAATTTAGTCTTTGGCTGTTACTTGTGATACGCAGGCTTCATAACCGCTGCTGCCAACTAAATTCCATTGTGTTTATTTCGCTCTTCGGGGCATTTAATTTGATTAGATACTGGGACCATACGCCGTATGACATTGGGAAGCATATAACTCCAACGTCCACCGCCGTATGCATGCCATCAACGGGATGGTTAAAATTGTGTACTATTGATTTTATGAATTTTGAGTTCTGCTCAACCCGGGGATAGAAGGCGTGAGCGGTAGCTGGCATATTTCACTACCGCTCATGGACAGACTCAATCAAACGGAGACTGCAATATTTCGTATGTGTCGTGCTCGGCCAGTTCCAAAGGTCCATTAGCATACTCTTTTTTAGTTAATACACGCATGACATTGAGTATGACATAAGCTGAGTATCAATAGACACCTTTATCAAAGAAAATGTTATAAGTCCAACATGAAGAGTAGGATTCACAGAATGCATTCACTCCAACAAGTATTACAACGCAAATGTGATTACAAACACATTCAGTAAAAAAATACATCACAAACATATAAGGGTTGAAAACAGGGGTACCGCCATGGAAAGGTCAGTGGGAAAATGGATCACCGGGGAGTTTAAACCGGTTTAAGGGTGCACCAAACCTCACCCTTACCATGTCATCATCCCTAAACAACAGGACAATGTAAATAAAAATTAATCCCCGCCGATTTGAGAAATCGTAGATAGGTGTGATAAGAAAAATAACCAGAAATGTTTATGACATTGTATATGATATATAAAAAAATAAGTTAAACCTAAGAAGCTTATCTCATATGTACTCGATGACTTGTCTGAAGTCAGAGCATTAAGCGGAAAACCGTTAAGGGCACGACAAAACGTGAAAGGACATACATCAAACGGTTTTCGCCTTAAATGATTTAGAAACACGTTGTCATAGAGTCCTAGGCCCGAATCAATCAAAAAGGAAAGCCTATTTGCAAACTGTAGAAAGGTCTACAACTAAGCATGTAGTGCGCCGCAGAATACTTCGGTCGTACCTCTGTTTAGTAATTTTCTAATAATTTTAATAAATTACTCATAATTATCACGACCGATAATCTTCCTAAGTTTGTAAACTACATCTCCAAAAAAGACGGGTCGTGATAAACCGTGTCGCAGAAGTTTTTTTAAGTGCTATTATATTTGTCGAGTAGATCAGTGTTACGATAACAAAAACAAATCTTACGTAACTTATGGTAACGGTAACCCTGTTGGAGGAGTTTTTCAGAAATCTTAAGAAAAACGAAGGTTGAACTTCTCATTACGGCTACAAGCTCTGGCAAAACGAACTGACTGAGAAATATACACGCCATAAGAAACAGTATTGGGGATATCCCCATCTAAATGTGGATAATTCACAATATCGAAATCATAATCATCTCTCTTATCATACATTTTAGTTATAAAACAAATGATATATAGGGTCCTATAGAAACCACAGCGTCCGAACGCAATGGAATCGTAGGTCCGCACTGTATTGCAAACAAGGACTTGAAACTACAATGAAAAAGACAAAAAACAACAGAAAGGGTGGTGAAGACAGGGTTACTGACTTGGAACGGTCAGTAGGCAATAAGGCCTACTGGTTAGCTTAAATCGATTTTACATGCGCACAATCCTTGCTATTATTATCCTGTCTTAAGCGCCCAAATAGACAAGACAGTGTAAACAAAACTACATCCCATCAAAAGGAAGTCTCTAACAATAAATTCCACAGAGAAACTAACTAAAGACTACATGTGTATTTATTATTCATCTATAGCACTGTCTAGATAAAAGTGTAAACATAATAAATTGCATGTTACATGGAAAAAAATATTCAGGATTATTTAAGTTCTATTTTCTTCTTCTTTTGTCATTGCACTTGCAATGGGATTCCACAAAAGGGACATAAACGGTGCGTCGGTCGGGTTAGACTCTCTTACAGCCACAATTAAAGTTATAAATCGTAAATCATTACATGCAGAGTTCACGGGAATGTTTTTCTCTGTATATCCCTTGATTTTTTAAGAGTGAAAATGACAGCTTACTTTTGCTATTCCCGTTTTGCTTTTCATTATAAATAGTTCCAATGTTTTCTCACCAAAACCGTTGAGTATTTCAGAGAAAGATCATACTTGTCTGGTTCACTAAGCGCTTATTTTAATTTCGTTCAGTGTTCTGGGAGACTGCGAGACATAGCAATCATTTTTCCGACGGCGTCGTCATAATTTTAAATCATCTATATCTCAACAACCGCTGCTCGAATTTTTCTCAAGCTTTGTCAGATTCTTTGTTGGGTCAAGTGAGATCACGTAATTCCAAATAACCAAGGTCGAGGTAATATTTTGCGTTATTTTCCCGAAACTTAACCTTGGCTAGGTACCTTAAACTTGGTAATGTAAGTTATCCTCAGTTTACTGTTTGTGATTGCCTCATTTTCTTTGTTTGATACGTGAACGACAAAAATTATCAAGGTCCTAATTTGCTTTTTTTCTCCAAACTTAACCTTGGTTAGGTAACTTAACCTTGGTTCTAAAGATAACTTAACCTTAGTTAGGTAACTTAACCTCAGTTAACTTTATGTCTTTGATAATTCGTCATGTGTATTGTTGGTATTGGCATTTCCCCAAACTTAACCTAGGTTTAGGTAATTAACCCCAGTTCAACTTCATATGATTGCCTTACTGTATGTCTTTGATACTTGGTCATATGTATTGTTGGCATTTGTGGACACTCCTGAACGACATAAAAATTACCAAGTCAAGGTCATAATTGCGTTATTTTCCCTAAACACCACTTTGGTTAGGTAAGTTAACCTCAGTTAACATTTTCTGATAACTTCAATTCTTTGTTTGATACTTGGTCATATGTATTATTGGCATTGATGGACTTCACTGAGCGACAAACATTACCAAAGTCATTGTCATATTTTGCGTTATTTTCCCCAAACTTAACCTAGGTTAGGTAATTTAACCTCAGTTAACTTTATGTGATTGCTTCCCTCTATGTCTTTGATATTTGGTCATATGTACTGTTGGCATTGGTGGACATCCCTGAACGACAAAAAATACAAAGGTCAAGGTCATAGTTTGCGTTATTTTCCATAAACATCACTTTGGTAGATAACTCTGTTAACTTTTTCTGATAACTTCATTCCATTTACCTTCCCCTACTTTTCATATTTCATCGACCTTTTTGTTTTTACATATTCCTACCATTTCATATATGGTTTTCTGAAGTGACAAGACAACCTGAGACCGAGGGGTTGTATTATTAGTAGGCTCCCTTGGCAACGCAAATTGTACATAGAGTTACATTGGGAAATGTAAACTTTCCTCTTTTACCCCTTTTGGTTGCAAGTCAAGAATTCTCAGGACACTACTGTTTTCCATATATAGGGGTAATCTGACCCAATGCATGTTCATTTTGTCATTTTCGTCAGGTATTGCCATGATCCCTGTATTGTTTAGGTGGTACTTGAGAGGTCGCAGAAAACATTAAGAATGAAGTCACTGAGTACCTTCTTTGTGGCTTTCTAGGCTATTGTTTTTGTATTTATATATACAGGTGCATCTTTGTGTTTTACTTATTTTGCCTCTTGTTGGTTAGAGAATAGTCCATAGCGGGGATTTCTTTATTTACACTGTCCCGTTTCATTTGGATGACAGTAGGGTAAGTGAGATGTTCGGTGCACCCTGGAACATGGTTTAAAACCCCAGCGGCCTTTTTTGCCACTGACCGTTCCAACGCGGTAGCCCTATTGTCAAAGCTTTTTGTGTTTGTGACGTCATATACCTTTATTGCTTATTAATTAACATTGCCATTCATGTTTGTCGTTTTACGTGGTTTTGGGTTTACTATGTTCTGTGAAAGCTGCATTTCCTGTTCGACTGTTATACTGTGTTTTCAGCGAAAAGTGAAGCAACTCTACATATCTACAGATGATAAGGTTATAGGCCCATTTTGCATATTTTATTCTGGATTTAAATGGAAGATGGGCCAGGAATGTTTATTCCTGTTGGCGCTGTCGTGTTGGTGCGCCGTAAAACCCGATTCAATTCAATAATATTTCCTCTTTCGAAACTGCTCAGCTAAAGTGAAAGAAACGTTGAACACAATCATGTTCCTTGGGTGGTTGGTACAATTTCAGATATGTCTTCAATGCTACTCATTTAGCTATTTTAGCAGAGCAACATAAAGAATATTTCACATGAAATTTACTCCAAAACCATATAGTGTTCGGTAATGAATTCAATATATAATGTGCATTTTCCATGGGCAATGACATTTAACAAGTTTTTTCACTGACACTCAATGACAATTTACAAATTAACATACAAATAAGTAGCAAAGTCGAACAGGAAATGCAGCTTTCACAGAACACAGTAAACCCCAAAACACGCAAAAAGACAAATATGAATGGCAATGTTAATAAAGAATGACGTCACAAACACAAAAGGGGTTGACAACAGGGCTATCGCCCTGGAACGGTCAGTGGCAAAAAAGGCAGCTAGGGTTTAAACCATGTTCCAGGGTGCACCAATCCTCACACTTACACTACTGTCATCCCAATAAAAAGGGACAGTGTAAATAGAGAAATATTCCCTAAATATGAAGTTAACATATCTGGGAGAAATTATTGGCCTTGGCAATGCAATGCCTAAACACAACTACGCCACTTGTCGATATCACTGTAGAATCTGCGTTTTTTATTCATTCTTCACAAACTTTGTCAGAGTTTTAATATCAATGCAAGCTCAGACAAAATTGAATGAAACCCATATCGGATAGGAAACACTAGGGTCATGGCTCTTGATTGATACAAAAAGCTATGTTTTGCCTTGTGAACAATCAATCATCTTCATTTAATTTAATACCCAGCCCCGTGGGTTCCCCGGGGCCCACGTTTGGTCACGGGGCAAAGAATAGGGCCACTGCAGATCCCTTTGGAGGGGTAGGCAGAGGGGTAGAATCCCCCCAAATTCATGTTCATTTGATCATTTTTTGTTCATGTTCATTAAAGGTCGTCATCATGATCCCTGCATCTCGCTCGCATCAAAAGAGCAGTGGCAGAAAAACAATAACGTGGCTCCAGCGTAAATGGAGTTTCTACGATAGAAGTTGTAGCAACTCTGCAGTTCAGGGTGAAAAAGGTTCTAGGCCTATTTTCCATATTTTAACTCGATGTACATGGAAGATGAGCCTGGCATGTTCATGCCTGTAAGGCGCCATATAACCTTTTTATGTGTTGGTGCGCCTTAAAACCCCAATTCAATTCAATTCATTTAATACTCGATTTTCATCAAACATAAACTGTTACATCTGAAGATATGCATATATATTCTTTAAGTTACTGTGACTAAGCTTTGACCTTGACTTTGTGCTTATTGATCTAACATCAGTATTCCTAATCAACCCCAAATGGATAATAAACATAGTACATGTTTTACCATTTTTAAGGTGAAATTTAAATTTCCCCGTTTCTTTGACCGTATGTACTGACCAACCTCAAATGGATCATACAAAGTTTCAAGTAAATAGGTCGTGTAACATTTTCAACATGCTTCAGTCTGCCGAAACCAGTTTTTATTCAATTTAACTTTGGTGTCCATAAATCTTTGAGGTTATCGCACAACCTTATCAATGAAAAATATATCCTGATTTGAAAGTTAAGTGATAATTGGTCATGTAAAACTTGGGATATTGGGTCAAACTCATTTTCAAATTCAAGTTTTATGATGATTATGTTTATTTAGCACTTAAGGCACATAAAACAAACAATATAATGCATTGCAAAGAAAAATAAAAAGATCGGACAGGGAAAGTAGCATTCAAGGAGGACAGTAAACCACAAAACACAGAAACAAACACGCAAACAGACAAACAAGAAGGCAAAAGCAATAATAAATGCAAACGACATCACAAACACAAAAAGGGTTCACAATAGGGCTACCGCCTTGGAACGGTCAGTGGCAAAGTAGGCCACTGGGGGTTTAAACCGGTTCTAGGGTGCACCAAACCTCACACTTACCCTACTGTCATCCCATTAAAACAGGACAGTGTAAATAAAGAAATCCCCGCCATGATCTAATCTCTAACCAACAAGGCAGCATCAATAGGCAATATAAGTAAAACACAAATATGCTCGTGTAAATATAATACAAACAAACAATAGCCTATAAAGCCACAATGAAGGTACTCAATGACTTTGCAGAAGCCAGAGCAGTAAGAGAATAAACCATTAAGGGCACGACAAGATTACCCGTACACTGTTATATTATGCATAATATGATAATGTGTTAGATAAACACTGAACACAATGCCATGCACATCACCCACATATAGGTGCTTATGCATTATAATATGAGGGCATACTTTTTAATGGAAACTAGTGTGCGTAATATCTAATAGAAAGCTTAAACATTTGTTATTATCAATTGAAATAAGCATGCCCATGCCAACTTGATATATGAACATATAAGGGCCTTAACTAATGATGTTAGAACTTGTGACCCAAGCCTTTGCATAATATATGCCAATACACTATATTTAAATCAACAAATAAGCAGTATAGAAAGTTTCCGGATGACAAAACAATATAAATGTAACAAACTATTATCACTCCTTAAAATATGCCATTTACACAGAATGGTGATATCAAACTGTGTTAACAGTGTAAACCTCTCAATACGATGTCTGTTTAAGTAATGAAATGTACTTCCAAAATATTCGACCATTGAGGTTTAGCTAAATTATCGTTTATATGACACCTTCAGATTTTGTACAACGTGTTTCAATGATTACCGACGAAATGCCATTCTCTTGCCGTAACAAAATGCAAGTAAACACCTATTTTAAGTAAATCTGTACGTGTCTGCCTTTCTTCTGACAATGAATACGCCATCTCGAATAGGAACTATAACCTACAATTGAAAATGAAAAAAAATATATATACTATTATAAACACAACCTTAAGCATATAAGACTGAGTATAGTTTAACGGTTTAGAGTAATTGATTCAGCTGCATGTAAGCACCACTGCTATTCTGTAATTGTTGGAGTACCGCATTTACCATACCTATGAAGCTAGTTAGTATGTGTATATGTGTATTAATTGTACTAGTAACACACAAGTACTGCTAGATGCAACAATAGTTAAAGGTCTCGTTGATAAATATGGATATAAAAATCGAACAGGAAAAGCAGCATGCAAGGACGACAGTCAACCACAAATACACACAGAACCAAAGAACAACTTTAAAGATTAACAAAATGCCAAATTAGACATCACAAACACAAAAGGAGTGACAATAGTGATGCCGCCTTGGAACGGTCAGTGGCAAAAAAGGCCGCTGGGGTTTCTAGGGTGCACCAAACCTCACACTTACCCTACTGTCATCCCAATAAAACGGGACAGTGTAAATAAACAAATACCCGCCATGATCTATTCTCTAACCAACAAGGCAGCATTAATAGGAAATATAAGTAAAACACAAAGATGCTCGTGTATATATTAATACAAAAAAACAATAGCCTAGAAAGCCACAAAGAAGGTACTCAATGACTTGGCAAAAGCCAGAGCAACACGAGAACAAACGTCACCGTCCTTACAGTTACCCTTTGTTATTATTCCATGAAACGGAGACAAACTTAGTCCAACCGATTATAACATGTTGAGCTATTGGTTCACATAGTGTATTTATATATATGCAGGTGACTTGACGTCAAAAAAGTGTACATAAATGTATATTTGAAAATAAAACATTGTTCGAATAGCATAAGAAATCTCACTGTAAATGCAATAATTTGCAAACAATATCGCCACTTACCCTCTTTCCATTTATTTTTAAAGATTAATTTATTAATAAATATCACCGAGTATGATATTTTATCGTATTATTTCGGGTTGGGCTTTTCCAAATCCATTTTTATTGTGTTGTGATGTGTACAACTACTATTTCAGTATTCAATATAGAAGAAACAATAGCATATTCATGAACGCAGTTAGCAAAAAAGGCAAATTTCTTAATTGAAATAATTAAAACTTTCAGAAGTACTCACTCTGTGTATATCGTCTTGTGCTTGTAAGAACTCGTTAAACTGCCTAATGGCCAGACCCATAGGTTTGGTACAGTCCTTCAGGTACGGCCCACCTTCCATCAGGGCGTTGTCAAAAAGAATCGTGCCTCCCTCAGTGAGAAGGTCATTCTGCATGATAAGCTGAAGCGATAAATTCATTTGAATATGTTATCAACGTGATTTGCGACGCTCTCTATACATAGGATATTAAAGACAAATATTAATTTGAATGGATAATTAATGCTGCCTTGAAGTCCTTTGATTTGCAGCTCATATGCTATCCAAGGAACACGTCTAGGTATCTTAGCATGGCCGGAGCAGAGGTTTTCGAAACTTTTAACATTATTACTGTTTTATCAATATTCTTCTGGTGCGTTAAAGGGCTTAAGGAGGAGAAATTGAACAAAGGTCGATGGAACATGGGTCAGCATTGGGTGGAATCAGCTTTTATGAGAAAATCGGATGAAACAGGAATCATTAAAGAGGGAAAATGTGTCGATGGAACATCTGAAAAAAGGAAAAATGTGTCGATGAGGAAAAATGTGTCGATTGAACATCTGAAAAGAGGGAAAATGTGTCGATGGAACATCTGAAACGAGGAGAAAATGCAGTTCTAAGAAAAACAGTAAGTGGCGATTTTGTTTGCCTGAGAACCCTTCTACCAACAACACTGGCACTTATGAGTAACATTTAAATTTACAATGTTCCGGTACCAGTCTATACTCGCCAAAACATCGGTTTAAATATTTTACTGCTGTTTGTGTTTGGCTGTATAAAGGTGTTGTTACAGTGCAGAATTTTCAACTAAAACGATTACCTGGAAATACTCTATGTACTCATCCTTGTCGGCATCAATAAATACAACGTCAAACTTCTGGTTCTCTCCTGCAAGTTGCTGAATTGTATCTTTAGCAGCACCTGTAGAATAAAAGACATGCAGTTATATACATTTTAATAACTAAATCTGGTGTGCTATTCCTGAGTTGTATTCAGCCACCATCTGACAACATTCGAGCATGGACAATATTTATGCGTTTTTGTCTGTTTTAAGTCATCCGATTGACTGGTTAGGCCAGAAATACTTTGCGTACTTCCGAAATCTGATCTACCAAAGGTCCGGGTTGGAATACGATATATACAAGAACAGCAATGCTTTTTACCAACGTAAGAACATCTTCAAAGATGTAATATAAGTATACAATCGTTAGAGTGTTTGGTTACATGTAGAACTGACCATTAAAACAAAATAACCAGTTCAGAGACGACCTCATCTAAACAAATGTCACAAGATGACCCTAGTGGTTGGGACTAATTCAGGGAAGAATAAATGACGGTGAATGCATTTACATAAGTTTAATGCAACTTTTAAAATATGTTAAATATATATACAATTATCAAGAAAAACAAGCGAATACACAGATGAAATAAGAAAAAGACTGTTCTCATGAACGTTCAAGACGTTCGTAGTATTATCACAAATACTGAATTTTGATGTTCACAAACGTTACAAAGAATGATTCGCGACTCCAATGATTGGTGATTTTCATCAAATGCCTTCTATAAGTGTTGATGACGCGATGAATATGATGACGCGATATCTATGATGACGGAATGAATAACCTCCACCGAGGTTGTGGGGTAACGTTCCTCCAGTGAGGTCTGATGACGGGCCCACCACTTGTCCCGGGGGTTGTTGCGACTATGAGAACCCGACAAGTTGTCCAGGTACGGGGACCGTCTCCACCGATCGTTACGTTATGCGTTGATTCCCGCTGAATCATCTAGAGGGCCTACACACCCTAAAGGCTTAGCTCCAGTCAGTGAGGTTTAGGCTGTAATAATACTTACTTTTAGTTTAAACCTATTTATTTTACATCGATTGTAACGAAAGCTCTATGAACTTATTTGAATCACTCTCGATGTCTTCCTGGGTAGAACCAGTACTAAGCAATGCAAATAAAGTGTCTTGCTCAGGGACACAACGCATATGGCAATGACGGGAATGGAACCCACGACTTTTGGTCATGGGTCCAACGCTCTGCCACTGGACCAAAGCGCTCAACATACTTTTAGATGTCGGTTAATTAACACAACAATCTTATACAATTATTAGTACAGAAACAAATCATTATCTAGTAAATATATGTGAGCCACGCTCTAATTATGATGTGTAGCAATGTATACGTATTCTACAATACCATGTATACGCATCGGCATATATACAATAGCACCTCACCGTTAACCACCGTTAACCAATGCATCTAATATACAGCGATATCAGTTTAATCTTGTATTACAATTAATGAGTTATACCCATCGACATATATCCATGTATATCCTTTCACCATTAACCAATGCACCCAATATACAACGTTATCAATTTAATCTTGTATTACAATTAATGATCGACTACAATAATTGAATCTAATAAAGTAACTTCAGAATCATATGCTAGTTGTATCAAGTTAATGTTTGAAAACACATATAACATATAAAAGCTAACCGGATGTAGCAACATCACGAAACAAGATGGCAACGCCCACTGAATACAAATGTGCGATAAAATGTCATCAAATAAATACTGACCACATATTGCCTGTGAATGTCACCATTTCCAACTTCTGCACCAAACAAAGCAACTTTCCGCCCAAAACCATTATTTCCCACGTTCATTCCGTGATACACGTGGCTAAATGCGCAGTATTAAAATCTACACGAAAGGACCCTTACACAATTCTGCCCTTTAGAGAGAAGATTGTAAAATACCTATACTTTTACATGCATTAACGAACATATAAACGTATTGAACGGCCCTGCCGTACAGGCGCTATAAAGATTGCTCGCTTTTCCGCGCTACATGAATATATCATGCAACTGGTGAATTTTTTTCAACTGAACAATGGATTAGCATGTGACTGACAGATGTCGCCAAGTGCTTACAAGAGCTATGTACGACCAAAACGCTCTACTCGAGATTATTTTGTGACAATAAACAACATTTTTCTGAAACGAAAACCAATAACTTACCTATACGAATTTGAATCTTTTTACCGTGCGGAGATTTATCAAAGAAACTTCTAGCAATGTTTTCCAAATATGGATCATATTCGCAGGTGATCACTTCTCCTTCCACCGGAAGTACTTCTGCACAAGCAAGGGTCGCATATCCAGTAAACATACCAATTTCTAGCACTCGTTTGGCCTTAGACATACTAACTATACTTTGAAGAAAATTTCCTGGAAAAAATAAAAAATGGACCAATTATACAATTCATTCTTTTTGAACTATACTGAACATTTAATCAAATGCTTATCAAGCACTTCAACTGTTTCATATATCTACAAACAAATACAAACTTAACATAATTTTGAAAAAAATGTAAAAACTTTGAAAATATATTGTTAAAAATCGTCATTTTCAACAATCCATCGCATATTAGTTATCCTAAACAATCACCAGCAAAGCAACGAGAGAAACAACGTTTCAATAAAATAGGTTTTAACTTTTCTCAGAAACAAACATACATAAGAATGGATTATCAGAGTTTGTCTGTGGTGTACAAGAACCCACTCAATACTTTCTTGTATTCGGTACATACATGGAAAGGACACATTGTGGTATGCTTATAATTGTAACATGTTTACTAAGAAATATAAAAAGATCGGACAAGCAGTAAAACACCATTCATTCATTCATTAATTAATCCTTCATTTCTTCATCTTTCGTCGGTTTTAGCGCACAATATGACCTATTTATGTGTCGACGTGCCGTAAAACACCATTCATTCATGCATTCATTTCGATCGATCGATCGTTCCTTCCTTCCTTCCTTCCTTCCTTCCTTCCTTCCTTCCTTCCTTCCTTCCTTCCTTCCTTCCTTCCTTCCTTCCTTCCTTCCTTCCTTCCTTCCTTCCTTCCTTCCTTCCTTCCTTCCTTCCTTCCTTCCTTCCTTCCTTCCTTCCTTCCTTCCTTCCTTCCTTCCTTCCTTCCTTCCTTCCTTCCTTCCTTCCTTCCTTCCTTCCTTCCTTCCTTCCTTCCTTCCTTCCTTCCTTCCTTCCTTCCTTCCTTCCTTCCTTCCTTCCTTCCTTCCTTCCTTCCTTCCTTCCTTCCTTCCTTCCTTCCTTCCTTCCTTCCTTCCTTCCTTCCTTCCTTCCTTCCTTCCTTCCTTCCTTCCTTCCTTCCTTCCTTCCTTCCTTCCTTCCTTCCTTCCTTCCTTCCTTCCTTCCTTCCTTCCTTCCTTCCTTCCTTCCTTCCTTCCTTCCTTCCTTCCTTCCTTCCTTCACTGTCTCATAGACGAGACAAATTAGCTCTTCAATACGCCATTAAATTAAAGTCTAACCCTTCAAACCCAACTTTCGATAATGTTTTTAATCCTAGTTGTGAACCTCTTTTTGATCGAAAACCGAAGGCCATTCGACCATTTGGTCTTCGTATTAAACCAAAATTAAGAGACACTGAAATCGACCTAAATTTGATTGCCAAGTACAAAGTACCACAAATTCCACCGTGGACTTTGGAAACTCCAACAATTATTTTTGATCTTTGTAATAATAACAAATCCAGTACAGACCCTACTGTCTTTCAAAGCAAATTTAATAAAATTAAATCGAATTACTGTGACTTTCAACATATCTACACAGATGGCTCTAAAGATGGAGATAAGGTAGCTGCAGCAGCTGTTATTCACAAACACAGCATAAAGAGCCGCCTGCCTGACAAGTCCTCTATCTTTTCAGCTGAACTTAAGGCAATTGAACTTGCCTTAAATTCTATTCAGGAATCTGATGATGACCATTTTGTAATCTTTTCTGATTCCCTTTCATCTCTTCAAGCACTGGGTAATATGAAACATGATAACCCAGTTGTGCTTCAACTTTTAGAAAAGTACAATGCTCTTATAATTGCTAATATTATTATTTTCTGCTGGCTTCCAAGCCATGTAGGAATACGTGGTAATGATATAGCTGATAGTGCTGCTGAGGCAGCATTAGATTTATATATATCTAATACCAAATTACCTTATACTGATTTTAAAAGTTGTATCAACACATATATTCGTAACTCTTGGCAAACCGCTAGGGATTTGTCAGTTAACAATCAACTCCATTCAATTAAACCGTTACTTGGAGAATGGCGTTCTTCTAGTAGACCCAATCGTCGAGAGGAAGTTGTCCTAGCCCGGTGCAGAATAGGGCATACACGTTATACTCATTCATATTTATTACAAGGTGAGTAATTACCAGAATGTATACCCTGCTTTGCACCGTTAACGGTCAAACACATATTGCTGGAATGTGTAGACTTTGATCCTATGCGTCAAAGGTACTACAATGTTAATACTATGAAAGAGTTATTTGATACTATAGATTTTAGTCTTGTTTTAGATTTCCTTAAAGAGATCAGACTATATAAATCATTATAATGTGTTCTTATATATATTTACTTGTTTATATACCCGTTGACGGGCATTTGTTGATTTACATACATAGTTTATATTACACCTTATCATCCCTTATTTTTTAATAATTTTATCTTTATATATTTACATTTATTTTTAATTAATTCATTTTTTTGCGCTCAATATGACCTATTTATGTGTCGGCGTGCCGTAAAACACCATTCCTTCCTTCCTTCCTTCCTTCCTTCCTTCCTTCCTTCCTTCCTTCCTTCCTTCCTTCCTTCCTTCCTTCCTTCCTTCCTTCCTTCCTTCCTTCCTTCCTTCCTTCCTTCCTTTTTTCCTTCCTTCCTTCCTTCCTTCCTTCCTTCCTTCCTTCCTTCCTTCCTTCCTTCCTTCCTTCCACTCACTCACTCACTCACTCACTCACTCACTCACTCACTCACTCACTCACTCACTCACTCACTCACTCACTCACTCACTCACTCACTCACTCACTCACTCACTCACTCACTCACTCACTCACTCACTCACTCACTCACTCACTCACTCACTCACTCACTCACTCACTCACTCACTCACTCACTCACTCACTCACTCACTCACTCACTCACTCACTCACTCACTCACTCACTCACTCACTCACTCACTCACTCACTCACTCACTCACTCACTCACTCACTCACTCACTCACTCACTCACTCACTCACTCACTCACTCACTCACTCACTCACTCACTCACTCACTCACTCACTCACTCACTCACTCACTCACTCACTCACTCACTCACTCACTCACTCACTCACTCACTCACTCACTCACTCACTCACTCACTCACTCACTCACTCACTCACTCACTCACTCACTCACTCACTCACTCACTCACTCACTCACTCACTCACTCACTCACTCACTCACTCACTCACTCACTCACTCACTCACTCACTCACTCACTCACTCACTCACTCACTCACTCACTCACTCACTCACTCACTCACTCACTCACTCACTCACTCACTCACTCACTCACTCACTCACTCACTCACTCACTCACTCACTCACTCACTCACTCACTCACTCACTCACTCACTCACTCACTCACTCACTCACTCACTCACTCATAATATTATGAGAACATGATGTGGAGTAAATACAGATCATTTCGAGTGGGTTACCTTCTAAAAAGCCGCTCATCATCAGTGGTTTCAAGTTCCATTTCGTTTTACCGGCTTGAAATGCTTTTTCAAATGGGTGCGTCATTGTTTCGTGTGCCAATGCTCTCAGAGTTTCGCTTGGCTGGGACGAAACGCTATTGCAATACTCATGCCGTGCCTGTAATTTATATGAGCACGTGTGTCAAATGTAAATATTGTCTACTAAACGAGCTTTTCGTGATTAGTTATATGATATAACTGCCTCTAATTGCTGTTTTGGTTATAAGAGATTTCTTCCTTACAATAGGAAGTTGCGTGTGTTGTAAGAACTGATGACAGAAGACCATCTTGTTCACAAAACCAGGCTTTCGTTCTGTAGTGGCAGTTTACCAACTTGATTGCAGTAACCCAGTCATTGTCGTCATGGAATCGTACACGTACCTCTGCTTCCATTAGCTAGACTGCCAATGCATCGTCAACTTAAACTTCTCGTAATCACAGCTGGTGACACTACAAGCATGGTATTGGTGGTGGGGAAATAGGAGTAAGGTTACGTAAACAGTCGTCTTAATGGTGCGTTGCTGAACTGTTTAACAATTCCAAACCTCAAATATCATGTTATGCTATTAACGGCTGTACTGTGCGACTCGTTGGTTTATCTGTTTGTCTCATTGTCTTTGTGTAATCCAAGCTACCGCTTGCATATACATCAAATACATGTTTACAAACGTAAAACCGTCTGTTTCCATCAATGCAATTGGGTCAAAGACCAGCATGATAGTAAATTAACTCACCTTAAACAGTTCAATAGCCTTATCGATTCCTTGTGCGATTGAAGCGTCCACCGATTGTTCTTGGCACAGTTTCTGAAGACTGTAGAGTTCCCCAAATGCTGGATCCAATACCCAGGACATGTTTACATCTAACGATCACTGTATCAATGGCTAGAGCTAAACATTAAATGAGAAATGTAAGTAGATTAAATGTTAGTACAATATCAACTGTAGTCTAGTATCAAACGTTTGTCATACATATCGTAATAGTCCATAGGTCAGGATGTTGTACGGTATCATATCTGGTGGCAAATTCTAGTAAGATTTTTTAAAAGCTATGATACCTAACAAATATATTCACCCTGATAGACTTCTGAGAGCGGCAGCTTATGCCCTGATTTTGGACAAAACACTTAAAATTAAACCAATATCGCTGAAAACTGAAGATCATTTTTAAAAAATCATTTGATGCATTTTAAAATATGTTCATGATATTAAATTATTCTCAATACTTTATCTTATAGTAAACAAAAGGTCTGTAGCGATTGCTTTATTTTTACTACAAGATTTTGGGCGAAAACTTTGGATATTTATCAAAAAATCAATACGATTTATATGTATTTATGAACAATATTTTTGTTTGATATTAAATATAACGAATCTTCTTACACTTTCCACCAGGTATCTTGTAGGATCTTTATTTCGAAAACTATTTTGTGTCAAAATGTCAATTGGTGAACATTGAAGTTCATTTTGCAAAAATCATAATATGGTATTTGATGAAGGATGCTTTTATTATTAATTTGTTTCAAAGTATTTGGCTTACAATAAGTTCAAGTTTCATAGACATGTCTTTAACTGTGTTACAAAATTAAGCGAAAAACTTTCTTTAAAAGCGAAAATTAAGCGAAAAACTTTCTTTCTGTCGAAAAATAGCTGAAAACTTTATTCTTTCCGAAGGTAAAAAAAACATGCTATACAGAAGTCGATATATATGTTATGAGCAAAATGAGAATATTGACTATTCCGAAATTACTCTGCGCAAAGTAAGAAATTTTAAAATGCGCGACATTATCGGAATTCTCAAAATGCGCGGTTCAATTCCGGAATCGTCCTTGCAAAGAGTAGGAATTTGGACAAAGTATGAATATTTTGGTTCTAATTGATTATGATACTGACGGCAAAGGCAATCAATAATGCTGAAAGAACTTGTGGCTCAAACCTAAAATAAAAGTAAGTACACGAGTGATGCAACGTTTGTATATCTCCTCATTTTCTATCAAATGTATATTAATATCCACTATTTATTAAGTATCAATCAAATATGCCAATGTCATTACTAGCAATACCAGAAAACTATTAATTTATTCTCAAACGGTCTGTGTAAATGATCGTTTTTAGTACATTTGGCAAATGGACAGGTATTCGGGACAATCAGGCAATTTGACATTAAATATATGTATATACCTTATCAGTATATTACTTTCAACTTAATTAATAACTGTGATAAAAACATGCAAATGCAATTATTATTAGTAGTGGCTTAACACCTGTTGCATTTATTGAGCACCTGTACATACGAAGAAATATGGCACACAAACCAGGGTCCAATGTTTGTATAAAGAAATCATAGTAATTCCAGGCTGCTAGTTTGGCGATTTTCGTCGGTCCGTCGTTCTATCCGTCTTTCTTCTGTCTGTCCGTCCCTCCGTATGTCCGTCTACACGTTTAGGTTAAAGTTTTTGTTTTTCCTCATTTCTCAAAAAGGAATTGCCGGAAAGCTTTGAAACTTGGCACACATGTTCGTTGTCATTACACTTTGGGATATGACAAGAACCATAACGCTGTCATGTTTTTCACTAGAATTATCCCGCTCCCCCATTATACTTTTTACTTTGTTTTTGTATATTTTATCAATTTAAATAGACAGGTGAAACAAAAAGCATATGAAATTAGAAATAAATAGGTTTCAGAACACGATATTCCTTTTTAAATCCCAAACACAAAATCGTACTTTTCACAAAACATTCTAACTTGGTACATATTTTATATCGATTAACACCTTGCGCATTTTAAGAATTCTTACTTTGCGCAGAGCAGTTCCGGAATCGTCCATATTCTCACATTGCGTATAACAAATACACTAAACAAAATTCCTAATTACTCACTTTTGTATCTTAACTAATTTTCGTATTTTAAATATATCTTGTTATTTTCTTGTTATTTTCCATCCGACATTCATTGATCCAGTTTTTCCTTAGTTGACTGTCGTTATTGAATGCTACTTTCCCTGTCCGATTTTTGTATCGTTCTTTTTAGAATAGTTGTGAGATAAGTATTATGTTTTGACCAATAGTTTGTAAAATATTTATTTTTTGTTTAAATTGTTACTTAGTTTGAGAGTTACCCTGCTTTTATATGAAAACACGAAATGTGCTGAAAAAACACATAACAGGAATCGAAGCCCGCTTTTAAGTTATAAACTGCTTAACACTGGTAAGAAATAATATATAAAACATTTGACCCATTTACTACAGATGATCCTCTATAATAAAATGAAACATGGTTAATCCTAAATCACCTCCTTTTAACTGAATATCATTTTCCAAAATATCTCTTGCAAGCACATATGTAGTGATAATGCTAGTAAAACATGATGTCAAAATCATTTTAGTTGGCATTTAGAATTCGGAACATCGAAAGTTGCACTAAGTATTTAACAAAATCCAAAAATCCAAATCCAAAACAAATTTAGAGTTTGCTTCAATGACATTAGAAAAAGTGCAGTTAGAACCTGTGTTTGTAAACCATTGCCTAGAGTGCGTGTATTTGGGTGTGATAATGCATTTGCTGGAATAGGGATTGACTCTAATCAAGATGGAACCAATATAACAATTACTATTCCAGAAGTTAGTTAAAGATTGGACACTGACAACAGAAACTGTTGAAAAAAAAGCATTAAAAGAGTTCACATGTCGAATGTATTGTGCAAAGGTATATCAAACAACTGATGTAAATGCATATCGGTACCATCTATTTTGTGCAATGGGAGGAGACATTGATTCATCACAGATACCACTTTCTAAGACTTGTTTAAAGGGACACATGGCAACTTTGATTTGCTTAAAACACATAATTATGAACTATTAGAATAGTGAAGAACGAATTGTTTTTGCACATTACTAACTGTTAATTGTATTACGCCAATAGTATATTTAAACCTATGGTACAATGACAAAGACAAATTGAAAAATCTATATTTTATTTAATTATATCTACCCAGTTTAAATGTCAAAATGACATTAGATTAATAAATCGAGATGTTTTTAATACCTGATAATACCTTCAAGATTGCCGTTTGTCCCTTTAACAAAACATTGTGAACGAGCCAATTGCCAAGCTACTGTCTGGGAAAGATGCTTGGACGCCACACAGGATATTACATCTCTCACAAGTATGTTATGGGTGGAAACAAACTGAAGATGGCGAATTCGAAATAGATCGGATTGTTAGTCCTGCAGCTCGTGATGCCGTTTTAGATTTACGTTCTTGCAAATGTACTCGCCAATGTAAGCTACCGAGTTGTGATTGCTTAGCAAATGGCATGATGTGTACAGTCACGTGCAAACACATTAAATTTGATAATCAAGCAAGCAGTGATGATTCTGATTAACTATGTATTTTAATGACTTTGAAATGGAAGATGATGACGACTAAAATGAAGCACAATAGCATGTTTGTGTTTTATATCCAGTTTTAACTCACAATAGTATCATGGTATTTAAATAATGCTTACAACTTGTGAATTATACTAACCTTTTGTGGAAACTCCCGAATAAAGAAATATAAAAAGATCGGACAGGGAAAGTAGCATTCAAGGAGGACAGTCAACTACAAAACACAGAAACAAACACGCAAACAGACAAACAAGAAGGCAAAAGTAATAATAAAAGCAAACGACATCACAAACACAAAAGGGTTCACAATAGGGCTACCGCCTTGGAACGGTCAGTGGCAAAGTAGGCCAATGGGGGTTTAAACCGGTTCTAGGGTGCACCAAACCTCAAACTTACCCTACTGTCGTCCCATTAAAACAGCAGAGTGTAAATAAAGAAATCCCCACCATGATCTAATCTCTAACCAACAAGGCAGCATCAATATTATCCATAGTCAATATTATGACTAGCATCAAGCCTCCGATTTCTACTTGAAGGCTAACATCATACTAATCGTGTTGAATTATTGACAACTGTGTATAATAATTATAAACAAATCGCCAGCTATGATAGAATGTATGAAACAATTGTGTAAGTAGTGAATACCTTTGATTGTATTGCAGACTCGTATTAATAATTTTGTAACAAGTTGAATATTTGTATGGTATATATTTAATGAAGTATTGTCTTTAATTAATAAAGTATTTTGAAAGCCAGTCAATTTTAATAATGTTGACATGGTACAAAAACAAAACACGTATTAAATGAAGCATTGTACATTGTCAGTGTATTTAATACAGATATTGCCAGGATGACTTTTTTCGAACAATAACAGGCATGAATGAAGTACAATAATTTAACAAAGATGTATGTTTTCCCTTACGTTTGATTTTATACATTAATTATTAAAATAAATATGTTCAACAATGATAGTAAAACACATTTTATTAACACAAATATATCGAATTTCAAAATAAAATGTGTAATGCATCACTATACTCAAAATGGTTAAACTGGGAAAGGCGCCGATTTATAGACGCAGTTAAGGACGGTAAAACAAATAAGGTTCATAATTCATAAAAATCTACTTACAGTTTTACAGCAGCGTTTTGATTTCAATTAAAATGTATCATCGAGCCATATTCCCAAATTAGTAAAGAACCACACTACAAGTATTCCCGATATTATAACCTCAGTCTTCATCCAACCACAAATATATTGATAATGATATTTCTGGATCCCGTCCTGCGGATAATAATAACAACGAACGATCAATACATATAATGAAGGGTAACATTAATTGGTTGATGACTAACGCCTACCAGGTATAGTTAAACATATATATACAATACCGTTTAGTCACTTGTTTCCAGATATATCAATATAGGCTTTTAACATAATATGTTTTAAGTTTAAACCGGTGTCATAGATCACATATATCTACAAGACATGTAGATCATGTTTGTTTGATTTGTTTGTATGGTGTTTTACGTCATTTTCAACACATGTAAGGTTATATATGACGGTAGATTTTTTGTGGTGGAGTCTTTTCCTGGGTAGAACCAGTACTGTACGCCTCCCGCCATCCGTAAGAATCGACACTTCCTCACTTACAAGAAATATAAAAAGATCGGACAGGGAAAGTAGCATTCAAGGAGGACAGTCAACCACAAAACACAGAAACAAACACGCAAACAGAAAAACAAGAAGGCAAAAGCAATAATAAATGCAAACGACATCACAAACACAAAAGGGTTGACAATAGTGCTACCTCCTTGGAACGGTCAGTGGCAAAGAAGGCCACTGGGTGGGGGTGGGGGGGGGGGGGGGTAATCCGGTGCTTGAGTGCACCAAACCTCACACTTACCCTACCGTCATTCCATTAAAACGGGACAGTGTAAATAAAGAAATGCCCACCATGATCTAATCTCTAACCAACAAGGCAGCATCGGTAGGCAATATAAGTAAAACACAAATATGCTCGTGTAAATATAATACAAAAAAACAAAGCCACAATGAAGGTACTAAATGACTTGGCAGAAGCCAGAGCAGTAAGAGAATAAACCATTAAGGGCACACATCAAGCTCCCAGTGGGATTCGACGGTGAGAGGCGAATGTTTACAACGTAACGTCGTTTACCATTCGGCCACGGAGACGCTGTAGATCATGTAGGACAAATAAAATTAAGATGATGAACGCTTCAGAAGGTGCCATTTGGCATATAAAGTTGCTGCTGCAAAAGATTCCTAAAGAATAACGAAGTACAAAAAGCATATTGGTGATCGTACGGTGGGATTACATTTCCTGTAACATTAAAGCAAATTCCCAAAATTGAAAAACAAAACAATATATGTTTTAATATATTTGGATATGAAAAAAGTGGGGTGTATCCTCTGTACATATCAAAAAACAAAGTTGAAGAAGAGTGTGATATGCTTTTGATTGTCGAAGAAGAAAAAAACCATTATGTGTGGATAAAGAATTTCAACAGTTTAATGTTTAATCAAACATTATACGAAGGAAAACAATGTTTTTGTAAAACATGCCTGCAATGATTTACATTAGAAAAAGTCTTGGAAAAACATAAACTTGATTGTCTTTTTCTGAATGTCAAGCAAGCAATAAAAATGGCTTTTGCGAGTGAAAAGGTTTTCTTTAAACTATGATAGGAAATTAATGGTTCCATTTGTTATATATGCTGACTTTGAAGCAATAACGGACAAAAACATCTTCCGCTACAAATAATCCAAAACAAATGCAACAATATCAACAACATACTGATTGTAGTTATGGATGCAAGGTTGTCTGCTGCTATGATGACAAATATTCCAAACCGGTTGTAACATACAGAGAACCAAATGCTGTTTATAAGTTTTTAAAACAAATGATAGAGGAAGAAAACTATTGTAAAAGAAAGATTTGACAATGACAGAAGAAGAAGAAAAATAATTTAGGGCAGCCGAGAAATTCATTCGATCTTTGGAGATCGCTGAGCCCGATACTTACATTTAGTTATCGGTGGTATATTTTCAATTTCTTTTGTTTTCTTACTTAATTTTTGATTCGGTGGTTCCACTACTCCGGCCGATAAAAGGCTCTGGGTATTGTTTAACCACTTATAGGATATGTTGTCTGCTTTTTAATTTAGTCTTTTGGCTGTTACTTGTGATACGCAGGCTTCATAACCGCTGCTCCCAACTAAATTCCATTATGTTTATTTTGCTCTTCGGGGCATTTAATTTTATTAGATACTGGGACCATACGCCGTACGACATGGGGAAGAAAAATAACTCCATGTCCACCGCCGTATGCATGCCACCTTCGGGATGGTTAAAATTGTGTACTATTGATTTTATGAATATTGAGTTCTGCTCAACCCGAGGCTAGAGGGCGTAAGCGGTAGCTAGCATATTTCACAACCGCTCATGAACAGTCTCAATCAAACCGAGACTGCAATATTTCGTATGTGTCGTGCTCGGCCGTTTCCAAAGGTCCATTATCATACTCGTTTTCATGTTGTGGTCAATTTTGGTGTTTATAGATAGTTTCCAGTTCATGTCTCAGTTACTCGATAACTTGGTGAAAAACATTCCGTTGTTTAAATATATCTCTCAAGAATATTCTGATGAAAAGTTAGATCTGTTGAAAAGAAAAGGAGTTTACTCGTATGATTATATGGATAGCTTTGAATGTTTCAAGGAAAAACAATTGCCTGACAAGAAAAGCTTCTACTCCCAGTTAAATGATGGAAACATCTCAAATGCAGATTATGAGCATGCTAAAAAAATATGGAAAACGTTCAAGATCAAAAACATGGGGAATATCATGATATGTATTTGAAAAGCGATCTTTTGCTGCTAGCTGATGTTTTTGACAACTTCAGAAAAATGTGCTTTGAGTGTTACAAATTAGATTCTTGACATTACTTCAGTAGTCCTGGTTTAGCTTGGGATGCTTGTTTGAAAATGACGAGGATTAAACTTGACTTGATTACAGATATTGGTCAATATCTGTTTGTGGAAAAAGGGATGAGAGGTGGTGATTTATATTGCGACTAGATATTCGAGAGCTTATACGCATGATGATGTAGTTCTTTCGAAATATGCGGCAAGACCATCGTTTATTTCTTGTAAGATGTTTAGCGAAAACTTGTTTGCAATCCATTGGGTAAAAGAAAGACTTGTCTTAAATCGTCCTTGTTATGTTGGTATGTGTATTATTGACTGATCAAAATACTTGAAGTATGATTTCCACTACAACTATGCTAAAAACAAATACAATGAAAAAGTCAAGTTGTTGTTTACTGACACTGATTCTCTGTGTTATGAAATTAGGACAGAAGATGTGTCTGCTGATCTTTACAAAGACAAAGAATTTTGATACCAGTTATTATAACCCAAAAAGTGAGTTTTACTTTAGATATAACAAAAAGCCTGTGATGCGGGGATCGTAGAGCTTGTTGGATTGAGGAGTAAGTCATACTCCTACACTTTGGCTGATAATACCGGGACAAAGAAATGCAAAGGTATCAAAAAATGTGTTGTCAAAAAACAGATAACGCATGATAACTACAACAATATTTTATCCACAGCAACAGAAGCTCATCATGAAATGAAAGTTAACAGATCTAACAAGCTCAAGCTAAGCAGATATGAAATTAATACAAAAAGCTTGTTCGCATATGATGACAAAAGGCACATATTAGACAATGGTTGGGATACATTATCATATAAATAATACTTATTATATATGGAACAAAAATGTATAGAAAAGGTATGCAAAAGCAAAAAAGTGAAAAATTAATATCAAAAACCACCGATTGAGGCCAGTGATGAGAAAAATAAAGGAATAGTGTATTTATGCATGTCATCTTCGGGATGGTTAAAATTTTGTACTGTTGATTTTATGAATATTGAGTTCTGCTCAACCCGGGCTAGAGGCCGTGAGCGATAGCTAGCATATTTCACTACCGCTAATGAACAGTCTCAATCAAACCGAGACTGCAATAATTCGTATGTGTCGTGCACGACGTTTCCAAAGGTCAATTATCATACTCTTTTGTATGGAAAGAAATATAAAAAGATCGGACTGGGAAAGTAGCATTCAAGTAGGACAGTCAACCACAAAACACAGAAACAAACACGCAAACAGACAAACAAGAAGTCAAAAGCAATCGTAAATGCAAACGACATCACAAATACAAAAGTGTTGACAATAGGGCTACCGCCTTCGAACGGTCAGTGGCAAAGTAGGCCACTGTGGGGTTTAAACCGGTTCTAGAGTGCACCAAACCTCACACTTACCTTACTGTCATCCCATTAAAACAGGACAGTGTAAATAAAGAAATCCCCGCCATGATCCAATCTCTAACCAACAAGGCAGCATCAATAGGCAATATAAGTAAAACACAAATATGCTCGTGTAAATATAATACAAAAAAACAATAGCCTAGAAAGCCATAATGAAGGTACTCAATGACTTTGCAGAAGCCAGAGCAGTAAGAGAATAAACCATTAAGGGCACGACAAGAAAGATCATAGACAAACATCAAACGCCACCGTCCCAATGGGCTTTAGGTAGGCGTCATCATAGGGTCCACAGTCTGTCCGGTCATCGTACAATTAAAGAGGAAAGCATAGTGGCGAACTGTAAAAGGGTCCACCACCAAGCATGCAGTACGTTGCAAAATGATAGGGTCATAACCTCTTTTGATAAACTTTTTAGCAAGTTTAACAAAGATAGTATGAAAGTGATCATGACCAAGAATCTTACGAAGTTTATAAATCACATCACCATACAAGTCAGGTTGTGATAGTCGTCCTTGTCGCAGAAGAGTCCTTAAATTACTTTTATATTTGGAAAGAAGATCAGGGTTACGAAAATAACATTTTGCAAAGGTTTTACGAAGTTTATGGTAACGGTAACCTTGATTGAGTAACTTTTTAGTTATACAAAGATTACGAATATTAAAGTCCTCAACTCGAGTACAAGCTCTAGAAAAACGAATAAGTTGAGACACATACACCCCATATGAAGTTGCTCGGGGAACATCCCCAGCCAAGTGGGGATAAGGGATAATTAACAATGTCAAATATCAGATATATTAGCTTTGTTAAAGCAGAACTTGGTCTTAAATCAACAAATCAGCTTCTTGATATGTTTTTTAAGTATTAAATATCATTATAAATACGATCTTTACTATGCCATTGATGTATGTTCAGTGAAAATATGTTTTTTTAAAAATAAAACTCGAAAAGGCGAACAGGCATTGCTAAAATATCGAAAAAAATCTAAGGGGAAAAACTCTTGAGCGAATTACCGGAAGTGACGTCATTGGGAACAAACTTTTTTTTGTTTACATTGGGGACTGAACGCAAACAGTATACCTTGTGTGAAAATTGTGAGATTAAGCGATCATGATACTGAGTCAGAGGAAATCCCGTGATAAGACGTATACACAATGTGCAACCTACGATTTTGAGCCAGAATACGTGTCTGAGGACGAAAATACATCGGATTCATCAACTGATGATGAAGTCGAACGCGGTGCAGTGTGCAAACTGGAGAGCTTGTTAAGACTATCGTCGTCAGAGGAAATGCGCTTGATAAGACGTATACACAATGTGCAACTTACGATTTTGAGCCAGAATACGTGTCCTGAGGACGAAAATACATCGGATTCATCAACTGATGATGAAGTGTACGAACGCGGTGCGCAGGTGCAAATGGAGAGCTTGTAAAGACTATCTCGTCATGTTATTTGTTACGTTCAGCGGTTCATTACACTATTCACTAATCTAACAAAATAGTGTATTTATACACTTACAGCAACAACAAACAAAAAAACAACGTAAACATTGTTTTCATCGAAATCTGATCGGTAAGACACCCGCAACACTGCAATATCTTGGTACATACACAATAACCGCGAATGAATGGACCTGGTCTAAATACGAGCGTCATATTTTTTTTGCCGATAAGTAGACATGGAACAAAATATATTTATTAGATATTATCCATAATTGATAAAACATGAATAAAAACAATAATAAATGAAACAGCATATAACTTCGGCACCATAAATTCTATAGTATTATATATATTCCATAAGTCGCCATCAACACCAAACACTCTAGTAGCGGTGTTTGCAATATGACACGCTCTCGTTGTCTCCACTCGCCCCCGAAATATCAATACAGACTAATCAATATTGCGGTGCACTATTGAAAGTACAGACTAATTAGTGTACATACGTCGGGTATATCACAAAATGATATATTTCCTGTTTATTGCAATTACTTGAGCGGTGTAATACCGCCGAGGGCAGACGCGTATTGCACAAGACGGATATATCACTATGATATGCGAGCTCTAAATTTGTCGCGCACAAAGAGAGAAAAATACTATGATTTAAATAATTATAGCCAAATGTATTATGAGCACGATATAGACAGTTAGTAAGTATACTTACTCATGTATACTAACTCCTGATATACAGATCGAAAACAGACCCAAACATATCAAATTACCATAATATAAAGTATATTATTCTATTATACTTGTTTAACTTATTGCACGAGCTAAGAGGCGTTATTTGTTGTTGCTTTGCCATAAAACATTACTGAATTAATATAAAAGCTAGTAATATTATTAATTTTCTGCCTTGTAATAGATATTCATGAAACCTTTAGGATTTTTTTTTCAAATCCATAGACCTATATATGTTGATAATATATATTTATAACACTATTGGCAATAGAGGGTGTATAATTTAAAATTATTAAAATTAAAATTTGGAAACAAAGACACAGTGTTTATTTCACCGGATTCATTTAAATTTATATGCTGAACGTTCTTAGCAATATTTTTAAAAAAAAGACGGCTACATATTATTAGCGCCGTCATCACTTAAAGACGCATGCTTCTAAATTCAACAGCTAATCATTCACGGTGAATATAAAGATCTAAGACTATACACCTTTCTTCAATTTATCATACGTATACCGATGAGATGCTAAGATAATTGAACATAAATTTCAATCTTACTTCATGTATGAATTTCCTCACTCAACGCGGTTCGAATAGGCGAATACAGCTTGCTTGGAGACGGCGCGGTTATGCAC